>CACVBM020001939.1:146332-163106 GCA_902728155.2 Microthlaspi erraticum | reverse complement strand
TCTCTACATCTAATTAAAAATATTAACAGAAATTGCAACAACCCGTGCTTCGGAAGCACGGGTCAGGATCTAGTTAGATTTATTTACACAGTTCAACTACTTAACTAATTTGTGATTATATACTAATCTTAGAGGGAAGACTGAGTGGAGGAATCGACGAGAATGGTATTTCATACTACAACAATCTCATCAACGAGTTAGTAAAGAATGGTAAATTCCGAATTCTTAATTAATAATACTTAGTCATACGGTTTTAATCATAATTTATTAACTTGCATGAATACGATTCATAGGCATTGAACCATATGTCACTATATTTCACTGGGATATGCCTCAAACTTTAGAAGACGAATACAAAGGCTTCCTAGACAAACGTATAGTGTAAGTCCATCAGCTAATACTTGTTTAAATTCTTTAGTTTGGTTATGTACAGATCTATCCATATTTAATATATATGATATGAAACATGAACAGGGAGGATTTCACCAACTACGCGGAGCTTCTATTCCAAAGATTTGGAGACAGAGTCAAATTTTGGATCACTCTGAACCAGCCTTACTCTCTCGCAACCAAAGGTTATGGTGATGGATCGTATCCACCGGGACGGTGCACCGGCTGTGAATTTGGAGGAAACTCTGCGACCGAACCTTATATAGTTGCACATAACCAACTTCTAGCTCATGCAACTACTGTAGCTTTGTACCGTGAAAGATATAAGGTATATAGATAAATAGAAATATATAAATCAATCGTACATAATCTCTTTCAAGATGATCATCAGTTTCGATTTACTTTATGCAGAAATCTCAAGGTGGTAAAATAGGAACGACCTTGATTGGAAGATGGTTCGTACCATTAAACGAAACTAGTGAGGCGGACAAGGCTGCTTCAAAACGGGCATTTGATTTCATCGTCGGATGGTATATATTCAATTAATTTATTCTCACATCACCCATATATGTTCAATGAATTTAGTTTGTGAATATTGCTCATACATATATGAAGGTTCTTGGATCCATTGGTGTATGGAGACTATCCAGAGATAATGAAAAAGATGCTTGGAGATAGATTGCCAACATTCGAACCTAAAGAATCAGCTTTAGTCAAAGGATCACTTGATTTTCTAGGGTTGAACTATTATGTTACACATTATACGGCCGACGCATCTATTTCTATTCCTCCAATACCTAGTGTCGCAACCGATCCACGAATTACACTTACATGTATGTTAAACTATTTTGTCGATTTTTCTTTTTATAGAATATATTAGATTTTTATCTTAGCTAATCTCTTTTTTATTTCCGTATAATTGGTCTCAGATTATCGGGGTACAGATCCTATTGGCGTTGTGGTGAGAATCGATTTCAATTTGGAATATTGTTTTTTTTATTAGAAGATTACAACATTGGTTTTTATTCTTGTCTTATTCTTCTTCTACAGGCTCCTAGCTTCGTGTACTATCCTCCAGGATTCCGTATGATTCTAAATCACATCAGAGTCAACTACGGAAACCCACTTACCTACATTACTGAAAACGGTATGTACATATATATTTTGTTTTAATCCAATAGAAAAAAACGTAAATGTGTGTTTAATATCAAATCTTGTGTGTTTCAGGAGTTGCTGATCCAGGAAACGGAAACTTACCGATTGGAGAAGCTCTTGCTGACACAAAAAGAATTCAGAATCATTGCAGCCATCTTTCGTGTCTCAAATGTGCCATTGCGTGAGTTATAAAACTCGTGTATTGTTAACGTATACTTCCTTTTTTATTAGAATTATAAATGTTAACGTACATCAACCTTTTCTAATAGGGACGGATCCAAAGTAGCAGGATATTTCGCGTGGTCCTTAATGGACAATTACGAATTTGGAAATGGTTACACTCTCCGGTTTGGTATGAATTGGGTCAACTTTACTAATCCTAGTGACCGTAGACAAAAGGATTCTGGCAAATGGTACTCTACATTCATCACAAAATAAGGGGCTGCGACATAGATATATATCAGTTCCATGTATCCAACCTCAAAATCTAATAACTATTGTACTATATGTATTGTTCATTATCAAATCTTATGTGTCATGTACGTTGTTAAAAACGTTGTAATAATTTGACCTTAAATCTCGGTCAATCATAAATAAATCATAATTTATAATTATATGAAGTTTGTTATGTGCTTGTTCTTGGTCTTGTTCTCTATACTCATCTTGCTAAGTTTAACTTCTCTAAAATCTGTAACGTGCTCTAAGTTGATATCATTACCACGTTCGCGTACCAAAATATTCAACCAAGGATGTTATATGAAATTCAAAACCAATGTCAAATGCTTATTTCTTCTTCTGGGAATTGTTCTGAGCAATTATAATAGATCATAGCATCTTGTTTTAAGCTGGTTAAGATTGTTAATGTGCTATGGTTTTACCGTCTTTTTAAGTTTTTGTTTTTCTAAAAACAGTTTTAGTTTTAGTCTTTTACTGAGCCAAGCCTTTTTTCAGAATCCTTAGGTTTTCTATCTACTGTTTATAGGTCGTTTTAGGAAAAAAAAAGAAAAGAAAAGAGAGCCATTTTGTGTTGCAAAAAGATACGTGCATCAAACTATGGAAACTGGAATTTATTGGAAACCTTACTATATTTATATCAAAATGAAATTTGGATACAGTTAAGCCACTTGATTCATCTCTCATTTGGTGGTGATGTGAGGTATTTCCGACGAACGTTTGGTTGTCAAACAATAGAGGAATATGCATGAATTGACTCCAAGATGATAGACATATATATATTTCCAGATTCCAAACCAGTCAGTCGAGTTCTAGATGCAGAATCTGACCCAAAGTCAATCGGTTCCACTCAAAGTCTGACCACTTCGGTTTTCATCGTTTTGATACCCTAAACTTACTCGTCAAAGACTTGTCTTTCATTTTTGAACCCAAGAAAAAACATGTTTGAACTTTTATATATGGTATCAAATTATCAATCATTTACGTAGTATCTTTTTTTTTTTTTTTTTTTTTTTTTTTTTTTCTGGTACATTATTTCTTTCTCTCTTCAAAGACATCAAATTAGCAAACATTCACTTTTCCCGCCATATATATATAATTCTATTTTATCGAAAGAGTTTAGCTTAATAATTTTTTAGCAATGATTTTTTTTACCTTACTTATATTCATAGGCTGTAACTGGTGACCAAGGAATAAGGGGAATTATTTTATTCCCCCACATTCCTTAAAAATTACACCATTCACATAGAATATATATTCCATATTATTCCTTGTTATTCCATATTAATTAGGGAATTTTAGTGTTAAATTATTCCTTATAAAATATGAGGAGGAATGAGTTCCATATATTTTATTCCTCCTCATTCCATTCTTTCTCATTCCTTTCATTCCTTTACATGTCACCAGAAGTTTATAGACATTTCCTTGTTGTCGAGTTTATAGAAGTTTTACGTTCCAAATAAAAATAAATTACACACCATACAATCAGTGGCGGAGGCAGAACGTTTTCTTATAGGGGGCATTGGTGATATATTTCAAACATCTAAGGATCTCTCATTTGGTGGTGATGTGAGGTATTTCCGACGAACGTTTGGTTGTCAAACAATAGAGGAATATGCATGAATTGACTCCAAGATGATAGACATATATATATTTCCAGATTCCAAACCAGTCAGTCGAGTTCTAGATGCAGAATCTGACCCAAAGTCAATCGGTTCCACTCAAAGTCTGACCACTTCGGTTTTCATCGTTTTGATACCCTAAACTTACTCGTCAAAGAATAGTCTTTCATTTTTGAACCCAAGAAAAAACATGTTTGAACTTTTATATATAGTATCAATCATTTACGTAGTATCCTCTCTTTTTTTTTTTTTTTTTTTTTTTTTTTTTTTTTCATTATTTCTTTCTCTCTCCAAAAGACATCAAATTAGAAAACATTTACTTTTTCCCGCCATATATATATATATCAAATAGTTTTTAGCTTAATAATTTATTATTTTTTTAGCCATGGTATTTTTTTACCTTACTAATTTTCATAGACATTTCATTGGTGTCGTGTTTATAGAAGTTTTACATTCCAAATAAAAATAAATTACACACCATATAATAGTTGGCACTAGATTTATTAAAATATATGTTAATGGTACCGGAATTTCATGTAGAGTTATAAGAAAAAAAATGTAATTAATTAGTAATATTGTTCCTTAAAATAGGGTTTGTAATTTCATAATTAAATTTTTGAAACTTAGCAATTAGACAAGTCATGGTTTGCTTATAGAACGAAGGTTGCTGCTGGCTAGCTAGAATGTACGCTAAAGGAGAAGGGCACACACACACGGAACTTAAACCTCCAGGCTCCAACCATATCATGCATTCACGAAGATTTAAAATGAATAAAAAAATGAATGGTACGTAAAATGTAATCGTTTGATTGAGTTAAAAAATTGCATATAAACTATAATTAAGGAACATATATTCTCACGCAGACATGTACAGGTACATATCGTGTAAAGCTATATACGTATTCTAGATATATAAGAGAAATAAATGATGCCGTAAATTAACAAGAAGTTTCTATAAGAAAAAGAAAAAAAAAAAATCATAAGGGATATAGTTTTGATGAAATGTAATTATCATTTAATCAGAAAAAGACAGCGAGGTGGAGTTCATGTATGATTAAATTGAATGCAAATATACGTAAGGAGTTTACTTCAATTATCTCCATGCAAGTCCCATGCACTCAAACTCTTGTATATAAACCCCTCCAAGTTCATCATTTAATCATCATCAAATCAACATCGGTCTATAAGCCCATCAAAGAAACCATAGATCTCTCATCCATGGCATTCCAAAAGCTCTCTACTCTTTAGCCATCCTTGTCCTTCTCTTTGTGGTTGCAGTAGTCAAACTGTCTGCAATCCAGAATGCAAGGCTAAAGAACCCTTCAACTGCGACAATGTTCTTACATTCAACCGATCTGGATTTGCAAAGAATTTCACTTTTGGTGCAGCTACTTCTGCATACCAGGTACATATATACATATATCTCTGTGGCCTTTGGTATCAGTTCGTAACAGTAACAATATTTGTCAAGTTAAATAATTTTTACAAAATAGAATGATTGATTATATTAATTTGTTCTCCCAGATTGAAGGTGCTGCATATAGAGCATTGAATGGATGGGACTACTACACTCATAGATATCCAGGTAACAACATCATTTACGTAGTACTGTATTATTATGCACCGATCGAATCGATCAATGTATGGATTCCTAGAAAGAACCAGTCATGCTCATATATTGGTTTGTTACATACAGAAAAAGTTCCAGATAGGAGTTCAGCAGACCTTGCTTGTGATTCGTATCATCTTTACAAGGTGAGAGGCTTGAATCAATAGTGATGAATATATGTATATATATGATGTATTTGTTCCACATTTAAATTTGGAACCCTAATATATTTAACTTTCATAATTAATCTGAACAGGAGGATGTCGCACTACTAGTAAAACTCAAGGCTCAAGCATACCGATTCTCAATAGCATGGTCAAGGGTCTTACCAAGTAAGTACATATATAGACCTATATACCTCGGTCATTTCTTCATCTCTACATCTAATTATTAACAGAAGAATATTAATTATATTTATTTACATAGTTAAACTACGTACTTAACTAATTTGTGATTATATACTAATCTTAGAGGGAAGACTGAGTGGAGGAATCGACGAGAATGGTATTTCATACTACAACAATCTCATCAACGAGTTAGTAAAGAATGGTAAATTCAGAATTCTTCATTAATAGTAATACTTAGTCATACGGTTTTAATCATAGTTAATTAATTAACTGCATGAATACGATTCACAGGCATTGAACCATATGTCACTATATTTCATTGGGATATGCCTCAAACTTTAGAAGACGAATACAAAGGCTTCCTAGACAAACGTATAGTGTAAGTCCATCAGCTAATACTTGTTTAAATTCTTTAGTTTGGTTATGTACAGATCTATCCATATTTAATATATATGATATGAAACATGAACAGGGAGGATTTCACCAACTACGCGGAGCTTCTATTCCAAAGATTTGGAGACAGAGTCAAATTTTGGATCACTCTGAACCAGCCTTACTCTCTCGCAACCAAAGGTTATGGTGATGGATCGTATCCACCGGGACGGTGCACCGGCTGTGAATTTGGAGGAAACTCTGCGACCGAACCTTATATAGTTGCACATAACCAACTTCTAGCTCATGCAACTACTGTAGCTTTGTACCGTGAAAGATATAAGGTATATAGATAAATAGAAATATATAAATCAATCGTACATAATCTCTTTCAAGATGATCATCAGTTTCGATTTACTTTATGCAGAAATCTCAAGGTGGTAAAATAGGAACGACCTTGATTGGAAGATGGTTCGTACCATTAAACGAAACTAGTGAGGCGGACAAGGCTGCTTCAAAACGGGCATTTGATTTCATCGTCGGATGGTATATATTCAATTAATTTATTCTCACATCACCCATATATGTTCAATGAATTTAGTTTGTGAATATTGCTCATACATATATGAAGGTTCTTGGATCCATTGGTGTATGGAGACTATCCAGAGATAATGAAAAAGATGCTTGGAGATAGATTGCCAACATTCGAACCTAAAGAATCAGCTTTAGTCAAAGGATCACTTGATTTTCTAGGGTTGAACTATTATGTTACACATTATACGGCCGACGCATCTATTTCTATTCCTCCAATACCTAGTGTCGCAACCGATCCACGAATTACACTTACATGTATGTTAAACTATTTTGTCGATTTTTCTTTTTATAGAATATATTAGATTTTTATCTTAGCTAATCTCTTTTTTATTTCCGTATAATTGGTCTCAGATTATCGGGGTACAGATCCTATTGGCGTTGTGGTGAGAATCGATTTCAATTTGGAATATTGTTTTTTTTATTAGAAGATTACAACATTGGTTTTTATTCTTGTCTTATTCTTCTTCTACAGGCTCCTAGCTTCGTGTACTATCCTCCAGGATTCCGTATGATTCTAAATCACATCAGAGTCAACTACGGAAACCCACTTACCTACATTACTGAAAACGGTATGTACATATATATTTTGTTTTAATCCAATAGAAAAAAACGTAAATGTGTGTTTAATATCAAATCTTGTGTGTTTCAGGAGTTGCTGATCCAGGAAACGGAAACTTACCGATTGGAGAAGCTCTTGCTGACACAAAAAGAATTCAGAATCATTGCAGCCATCTTTCGTGTCTCAAATGTGCCATTGCGTGAGTTATAAAACTCGTGTATTGTTAACGTATACTTCCTTTTTTATTAGAATTATAAATGTTAACGTACATCAACCTTTTCTAATAGGGACGGATCCAAAGTAGCAGGATATTTCGCGTGGTCCTTAATGGACAATTACGAATTTGGAAATGGTTACACTCTCCGGTTTGGTATGAATTGGGTCAACTTTACTAATCCTAGTGACCGTAGACAAAAGGATTCTGGCAAATGGTACTCTACATTCATCACAAAATAAGGGGCTGCGACATAGATATATATCAGTTCCATGTATCCAACCTCAAAATCTAATAACTATTGTACTATATGTATTGTTCATTATCAAATCTTATGTGTCATGTACGTTGTTAAAAACGTTGTAATAATTTGACCTTAAATCTCGGTCAATCATAAATAAATCATAATTTATAATTATATGAAGTTTGTTATGTGCTTGTTCTTGGTCTTGTTCTCTATACTCATCTTGCTAAGTTTAACTTCTCTAAAATCTGTAACGTGCTCTAAGTTGATATCATTACCACGTTCGCGTACCAAAATATTCAACCAAGGATGTTATATGAAATTCAAAACCAATGTCAAATGCTTATTTCTTCTTCTGGGAATTGTTCTGAGCAATTATAATAGATCATAGCATCTTGTTTTAAGCTGGTTAAGATTGTTAATGTGCTATGGTTTTACCGTCTTTTTAAGTTTTTGTTTTTCTAAAAACAGTTTTAGTTTTAGTCTTTTACTGAGCCAAGCCTTTTTTCAGAATCCTTAGGTTTTCTATCTACTGTTTATAGGTCGTTTTAGGAAAAAAAAAGAAAAGAAAAGAGAGCCATTTTGTGTTGCAAAAAGATACGTGCATCAAACTATGGAAACTGGAATTTATTGGAAACCTTACTATATTTATATCAAAATGAAATTTGGATACAGTTAAGCCACTTGATTCATCTCTCATTTGGTGGTGATGTGAGGTATTTCCGACGAACGTTTGGTTGTCAAACAATAGAGGAATATGCATGAATTGACTCCAAGATGATAGACATATATATATTTCCAGATTCCAAACCAGTCAGTCGAGTTCTAGATGCAGAATCTGACCCAAAGTCAATCGGTTCCACTCAAAGTCTGACCACTTCGGTTTTCATCGTTTTGATACCCTAAACTTACTCGTCAAAGACTTGTCTTTCATTTTTGAACCCAAGAAAAAACATGTTTGAACTTTTATATATGGTATCAAATTATCAATCATTTACGTAGTATCTTTTTTTTTTTTTTTTTTTTTTTTTTTTTTTCTGGTACATTATTTCTTTCTCTCTTCAAAGACATCAAATTAGCAAACATTCACTTTTCCCGCCATATATATATAATTCTATTTTATCGAAAGAGTTTAGCTTAATAATTTTTTAGCAATGATTTTTTTTACCTTACTTATATTCATAGGCTGTAACTGGTGACCAAGGAATAAGGGGAATTATTTTATTCCCCCACATTCCTTAAAAATTACACCATTCACATAGAATATATATTCCATATTATTCCTTGTTATTCCATATTAATTAGGGAATTTTAGTGTTAAATTATTCCTTATAAAATATGAGGAGGAATGAGTTCCATATATTTTATTCCTCCTCATTCCATTCTTTCTCATTCCTTTCATTCCTTTACATGTCACCAGAAGTTTATAGACATTTCCTTGTTGTCGAGTTTATAGAAGTTTTACGTTCCAAATAAAAATAAATTACACACCATACAATCAGTGGCGGAGGCAGAACGTTTTCTTATAGGGGGCATTGGTGATATATTTCAAACATCTAAGGATCTCTCATTTGGTGGTGATGTGAGGTATTTCCGACGAACGTTTGGTTGTCAAACAATAGAGGAATATGCATGAATTGACTCCAAGATGATAGACATATATATATTTCCAGATTCCAAACCAGTCAGTCGAGTTCTAGATGCAGAATCTGACCCAAAGTCAATCGGTTCCACTCAAAGTCTGACCACTTCGGTTTTCATCGTTTTGATACCCTAAACTTACTCGTCAAAGAATAGTCTTTCATTTTTGAACCCAAGAAAAAACATGTTTGAACTTTTATATATAGTATCAATCATTTACGTAGTATCCTCTCTTTTTTTTTTTTTTTTTTTTTTTTTTTTTTTTTCATTATTTCTTTCTCTCTCCAAAAGACATCAAATTAGAAAACATTTACTTTTTCCCGCCATATATATATATATCAAATAGTTTTTAGCTTAATAATTTATTATTTTTTTAGCCATGGTATTTTTTTACCTTACTAATTTTCATAGACATTTCATTGGTGTCGTGTTTATAGAAGTTTTACATTCCAAATAAAAATAAATTACACACCATATAATAGTTGGCACTAGATTTATTAAAATATATGTTAATGGTACCGGAATTTCATGTAGAGTTATAAGAAAAAAAATGTAATTAATTAGTAATATTGTTCCTTAAAATAGGGTTTGTAATTTCATAATTAAATTTTTGAAACTTAGCAATTAGACAAGTCATGGTTTGCTTATAGAACGAAGGTTGCTGCTGGCTAGCTAGAATGTACGCTAAAGGAGAAGGGCACACACACACGGAACTTAAACCTCCAGGCTCCAACCCATATCATGCATTCACGAAGATTTAAAATGAATAAAAAAAATGAATGGTACGTAAAATGTAATCGTTTGATTGAGTTAAAAAATTGCATATAAACTATAATTAAGGAACATATATTCTCACGCAGACATGTACAGGTACATATCGTGTAAAGCTATATACGTATTCTAGATATATAAGAGAAATAAATGATGCCGTAAATTTAACAAGAAGTTTCTATAAGAAAAAGAAAAAAAAAAACATCATAAGGGATATAGTTTTGATGAAATGTAATTATCATTTAATCAGAAAAAGACAGCGAGGTGGAGTTCATGTATGATTAAATTGAATGCAAATATACGTAAGGAATTTACTTCAATTATCTCCATGCAAGTCCCATGCACTCAAACTCTTGTATATAAACCCCTCCAAGTTCATCATTTAATCATCATCAAATCAACATCGGTCTATAAGCCCATCAAATAAACCATAGATCTCTCATCCATGGCCATTCCAAAAGCTCTCTACTCTTTAGCCATCCTTGTCCTTCTCTTTGTGGTTGCAAGTAGTCAAACTTTGTGCAATCCAGAATGCAAGGCTAAAGAACCCTTCAACTGCGACAATGTTCTTACATTCAACCGATCTGGATTTGCAAAGAATTTCACTTTTGGTGCAGCTACTTCTGCATACCAGGTAAATACATATATACATATATCTCTGTGGCCTTTGGGTATCAGTTCGTAACAGTAACAATATTTCTCAAGTAAATAATTTTTCTACAAAATAGAATGATTGATTATATATAATTTGTTCTCCCAGATTGAAGGTGCTGCATATAGAGCATTGAATGGATGGGACTACTACACTCATAGATATCCAGGTAACAACATCATTTACGTAGTACTGTATTATTATGCACCGATCGAATCGATCAATGTATGGATTCCTAGAAAGAACCAGTCATGCTCATATATTGGTTTGTTACATACAGAAAAAGTTCCAGATAGGAGTTCAGCAGACCTTGCTTGTGATTCGTATCATCTTTACAAGGTGAGAAGCTTGAATCAATAGTGATGAATATATGTATATATATGATGTATTTGTTCCACATTTAAATTTGGAACCCTAATATATTTAACTTTCTTATAATTAATCTGAACAGGAGGATGTAGCACTACTAGTAAAACTCAAGGCTCAAGCATACCGATTCTCAATAGCATGGTCAAGGGTCTTACCAAGTAAGTACATATATAGACCTATATACCTCGGTCATTTCTTCATCTCTACATCTAATTATTAACAGAAGAATATTAATTATATTTATTTACATAGTTAAACTACGTACTTAACTAATTTGTGATTATATACTAATCTTAGAGGGAAGACTGAGTGGAGGAATCGACGAGAATGGTATTTCATACTACAACAATCTCATCAACGAGTTAGTAAAGAATGGTAAATTCAGAATTCTTCATTAATAGTAATACTTAGTCATACGGTTTTAATCATAGTTAATTAATTAACTGGCATGAATACGATTCACAGGCATTGAACCATATGTCACTATATTTCATTGGGATATGCCTCAAACTTTAGAAGACGAATACAAAGGCTTCCTAGACAAACGTATAGTGTAAGTCCATCAGCTAATACTTGTTTAAATTCTTTAGTTTGGTTATGTACAGATCTATCCATATTTAATATATATGATATGAAACATGAACAGGGAGGATTTCACCAACTACGCGGAGCTTCTATTCCAAAGATTTGGAGACAGAGTCAAATTTTGGATCACTCTGAACCAGCCTTACTCTCTCGCAACCAAAGGTTATGGTGATGGATCGTATCCACCGGGACGGTGCACCGGCTGTGAATTTGGAGGAAACTCTGCGACCGAACCTTATATAGTTGCACATAACCAACTTCTAGCTCATGCAACTACTGTAGCTTTGTACCGTGAAAGATATAAGGTATATAGATAAATAGAAATATATAAATCAATCGTACATAATCTCTTTCAAGATGATCATCAGTTTCGATTTACTTTATGCAGAAATCTCAAGGTGGTAAAATAGGAACGACCTTGATTGGAAGATGGTTCGTACCATTAAACGAAACTAGTGAGGCGGACAAGGCTGCTTCAAAACGGGCATTTGATTTCATCGTCGGATGGTATATATTCAATTAATTTATTCTCACATCACCCATATATGTTCAATGAATTTAGTTTGTGAATATTGCTCATACATATATGAAGGTTCTTGGATCCATTGGTGTATGGAGACTATCCAGAGATAATGAAAAAGATGCTTGGAGATAGATTGCCAACATTCGAACCTAAAGAATCAGCTTTAGTCAAAGGATCACTTGATTTTCTAGGGTTGAACTATTATGTTACACATTATACGGCCGACGCATCTATTTCTATTCCTCCAATACCTAGTGTCGCAACCGATCCACGAATTACACTTACATGTATGTTAAACTATTTTGTCGATTTTTCTTTTTATAGAATATATTAGATTTTTATCTTAGCTAATCTCTTTTTTATTTCCGTATAATTGGTCTCAGATTATCGGGGTACAGATCCTATTGGCGTTGTGGTGAGAATCGATTTCAATTTGGAATATTGTTTTTTTTATTAGAAGATTACAACATTGGTTTTTATTCTTGTCTTATTCTTCTTCTACAGGCTCCTAGCTTCGTGTACTATCCTCCAGGATTCCGTATGATTCTAAATCACATCAGAGTCAACTACGGAAACCCACTTACCTACATTACTGAAAACGGTATGTACATATATATTTTGTTTTAATCCAATAGAAAAAAACGTAAATGTGTGTTTAATATCAAATCTTGTGTGTTTCAGGAGTTGCTGATCCAGGAAACGGAAACTTACCGATTGGAGAAGCTCTTGCTGACACAAAAAGAATTCAGAATCATTGCAGCCATCTTTCGTGTCTCAAATGTGCCATTGCGTGAGTTATAAAACTCGTGTATTGTTAACGTATACTTCCTTTTTTATTAGAATTATAAATGTTAACGTACATCAACCTTTTCTAATAGGGACGGATCCAAAGTAGCAGGATATTTCGCGTGGTCCTTAATGGACAATTACGAATTTGGAAATGGTTACACTCTCCGGTTTGGTATGAATTGGGTCAACTTTACTAATCCTAGTGACCGTAGACAAAAGGATTCTGGCAAATGGTACTCTACATTCATCACAAAATAAGGGGCTGCGACATAGATATATATCAGTTCCATGTATCCAACCTCAAAATCTAATAACTATTGTACTATATGTATTGTTCATTATCAAATCTTATGTGTCATGTACGTTGTTAAAAACGTTGTAATAATTTGACCTTAAATCTCGGTCAATCATAAATAAATCATAATTTATAATTATATGAAGTTTGTTATGTGCTTGTTCTTGGTCTTGTTCTCTATACTCATCTTGCTAAGTTTAACTTCTCTAAAATCTGTAACGTGCTCTAAGTTGATATCATTACCACGTTCGCGTACCAAAATATTCAACCAAGGATGTTATATGAAATTCAAAACCAATGTCAAATGCTTATTTCTTCTTCTGGGAATTGTTCTGAGCAATTATAATAGATCATAGCATCTTGTTTTAAGCTGGTTAAGATTGTTAATGTGCTATGGTTTTACCGTCTTTTTAAGTTTTTGTTTTTCTAAAAACAGTTTTAGTTTTAGTCTTTTACTGAGCCAAGCCTTTTTTCAGAATCCTTAGGTTTTCTATCTACTGTTTATAGGTCGTTTTAGGAAAAAAAAAGAAAAGAAAAGAGAGCCATTTTGTGTTGCAAAAAGATACGTGCATCAAACTATGGAAACTGGAATTTATTGGAAACCTTACTATATTTATATCAAAATGAAATTTGGATACAGTTAAGCCACTTGATTCATCTCTCATTTGGTGGTGATGTGAGGTATTTCCGACGAACGTTTGGTTGTCAAACAATAGAGGAATATGCATGAATTGACTCCAAGATGATAGACATATATATATTTCCAGATTCCAAACCAGTCAGTCGAGTTCTAGATGCAGAATCTGACCCAAAGTCAATCGGTTCCACTCAAAGTCTGACCACTTCGGTTTTCATCGTTTTGATACCCTAAACTTACTCGTCAAAGACTTGTCTTTCATTTTTGAACCCAAGAAAAAACATGTTTGAACTTTTATATATGGTATCAAATTATCAATCATTTACGTAGTATCTTTTTTTTTTTTTTTTTTTTTTTTTTTTTTTTTTTTCTGGTACATTATTTCTTTCTCTCTTCAAAGACATCAAATTAGCAAACATTCACTTTTCCCGCCATATATATATAATTCTATTTTATCGAAAGAGTTTAGCTTAATAATTTTTTAGCAATGATTTTTTTTACCTTACTTATATTCATAGGCTGTAACTGGTGACCAAGGAATAAGGGGAATTATTTTATTCCCCCACATTCCTTAAAAATTACACCATTCACATAGAATATATATTCCATATTATTCCTTGTTATTCCATATTAATTAGGGAATTTTAGTGTTAAATTATTCCTTATAAAATATGAGGAGGAATGAGTTCCATATATTTTATTCCTCCTCATTCCATTCTTTCTCATTCCTTTCATTCCTTTACATGTCACCAGAAGTTTATAGACATTTCCTTGTTGTCGAGTTTATAGAAGTTTTACGTTCCAAATAAAAATAAATTACACACCATACAATCAGTGGCGGAGGCAGAACGTTTTCTTATAGGGGGCATTGGTGATATATTTCAAACATCTAAGGATCTCTCATTTGGTGGTGATGTGAGGTATTTCCGACGAACGTTTGGTTGTCAAACAATAGAGGAATATGCATGAATTGACTCCAAGATGATAGACATATATATATTTCCAGATTCCAAACCAGTCAGTCGAGTTCTAGATGCAGAATCTGACCCAAAGTCAATCGGTTCCACTCAAAGTCTGACCACTTCGGTTTTCATCGTTTTGATACCCTAAACTTACTCGTCAAAGAATAGTCTTTCATTTTTGAACCCAAGAAAAAACATGTTTGAACTTTTATATATAGTATCAATCATTTACGTAGTATCCTCTCTTTTTTTTTTTTTTTTTTTTTTTTTTTTTTTTTTTTCATTATTTCTTTCTCTCTCCAAAAGACATCAAATTAGAAAACATTTACTTTTTCCCGCCATATATATATATATCAAATAGTTTTTAGCTTAATAATTTATTATTTTTTTAGCCATGGTATTTTTTTACCTTACTAATTTTCATAGACATTTCATTGGTGTCGTGTTTATAGAAGTTTTACATTCCAAATAAAAATAAATTACACACCATATAATAGTTGGCACTAGATTTATTAAAATATATGTTAATGGTACCGGAATTTCATGTAGAGTTATAAGAAAAAAAATGTAATTAATTAGTAATATTGTTCCTTAAAATAGGGTTTGTAATTTCATAATTAAATTTTTGAAACTTAGCAATTAGACAAGTCATGGTTTGCTTATAGAACGAAGGTTGCTGCTGGCTAGCTAGAATGTACGCTAAAGGAGAAGGGCACACACACACGGAACTTAAACCTCCAGGCTCCAACCCATATCATGCATTCACGAAGATTTAAAATGAATAAAAAAAATGAATGGTACGTAAAATGTAATCGTTTGATTGAGTTAAAAAATTGCATATAAACTATAATTAAGGAACATATATTCTCACGCAGACATGTACAGGTACATATCGTGTAAAGCTATATACGTATTCTAGATATATAAGAGAAATAAATGATGCCGTAAATTTAACAAGAAGTTTCTATAAGAAAAAGAAAAAAAAAAACATCATAAGGGATATAGTTTTGATGAAATGTAATTATCATTTAATCAGAAAAAGACAGCGAGGTGGAGTTCATGTATGATTAAATTGAATGCAAATATACGTAAGGAATTTACTTCAATTATCTCCATGCAAGTCCCATGCACTCAAACTCTTGTATATAAACCCCTCCAAGTTCATCATTTAATCATCATCAAATCAACATCGGTCTATAAGCCCATCAAATAAACCATAGATCTCTCATCCATGGCCATTCCAAAAGCTCTCTACTCTTTAGCCATCCTTGTCCTTCTCTTTGTGGTTGCAAGTAGTCAAACTTTGTGCAATCCAGAATGCAAGGCTAAAGAACCCTTCAACTGCGACAATGTTCTTACATTCAACCGATCTGGATTTGCAAAGAATTTCACTTTTGGTGCAGCTACTTCTGCATACCAGGTAAATACATATATACATATATCTCTGTGGCCTTTGGGTATCAGTTCGTAACAGTAACAATATTTCTCAAGTAAATAATTTTTCTACAAAATAGAATGATTGATTATATATAATTTGTTCTCCCAGATTGAAGGTGCTGCATATAGAGCATTGAATGGATGGGACTACTACACTCATAGATATCCAGGTAACAACATCATTTACGTAGTACTGTATTATTATGCACCGATCGAATCGATCAATGTATGGATTCCTAGAAAGAACCAGTCATGCTCATATATTGGTTTGTTACATACAGAAAAAGTTCCAGATAGGAGTTCAGCAGACCTTGCTTGTGATTCGTATCATCTTTACAAGGTGAGAAGCTTGAATCAATAGTGATGAATATATGTATATATATGATGTATTTGTTCCACATTTAAATTTGGAACCCTAATATATTTAACTTTCTTATAATTAATCTGAACAGGAGGATGTAGCACTACTAGTAAAACTCAAGGCTCAAGCATACCGATTCTCAATAGCATGGTCAAGGGTCTTACCAAGTAAGTACATATATAGACCTATATAC
>CACVBM020001939.1:0-144925 GCA_902728155.2 Microthlaspi erraticum | reverse complement strand
TAGCATGATGTCTTCTTTTTTTACAAACCTTCTTCCTTCATTTTTGTGTAAGGAATCACTACTATGCAGGCAGCCTTGAATTGTGGTTCGCCACAAGCCCATCTTAAAGGAGCTCAAAGGCAAATCAACATTTCTACTCTTTTGTAACATGATTAAAAGTTCAAAAACATAAAGCATTCATTGTAAAAGAAGTTTTTTTGGCTTGAATATAATTCAATACAAAAAAAAAAGGTAACGGATTTAGTTCCTCGAATTACGATAAATTAATCAAATCCATAATACTCTCTAGTGAGGAGAGGCGTTTGGATTTAATCGATGTGAACACTTTGTACCAAAGATTCTCTTCATCCTGATCCATGAGTCCCACCACACAAGACCACGACGGCTTCAACAGATAAAAGTATCGCCTTGTATCGCACCAATCAGGCATCAAACCCACGACCCCCCACTTGTTCGCCCTAAAGTCGTAGCCATAAACCACATGGCGTCCAATGCCCTTCATCGTCCTCACCGCCAAACATCTTCCATCGAACGCCACCACGTCCCATGACAACGTCACACTCTCATGCACCGCCTCGTTCCTGATCCGTTTCGCGAGGATCCACTTAGGATCGGTGAGGATACCCTCCAAGACAAAAACGTCAATCACTTCCTTTGTCGCCGCTATCATTGTCAGCCGGTTATCGCCAGAACCGAACAAAAGTTTCGTATCCGGTTCGCGGTTGAATTTGACCGGAATCAACCGCGCTTGCTCGGTCTCGGGATTGAAAGCTAAGATGCTGTAGTCCTCTCTCAGCCAGTAAAGAGCTCCGTCTTCTTCCAAGTAGACAGGTTTCATATCCTTCATGAGATCGCTTGAGGGGCAAGTAAAGGTGGTTGTCGATAATCTCCATGCATTTCCAGCGTAAATCTCGAATCCATACGTCGTTTCGTATGGAATTGGATAATCGTAGTGAGCCTCTGCGCGGACGAGTTTGAATCTCTGAGTGTTTTCATCGATTTGATCAACGAGGAAACCGATGCACTTTCTATACGCCCTGTCAAAGAGATCCAGGAAGCGAAACTTCTTCGTGAGGGGATTCACGACGCAGTAAAACCCCCCGACGACGAGCAGGAGAAGACTGGAGCAGTGACCGAGAATGCGACACTTGGTCTCTAAGTTAGCTTCGGGTAGGAATGCCCTAGGATCGCCGGAAGGGTGGAAGCAGAGTGATGCGGAGGCATCTCTGGAGATGTGAAGCAAACTGGATCCAACCCGAGACAAGTATTTTGCTTTGAAAATTGGGTCGTTGCATATACGAGCTTCGAATGATTTGTTTGTGCATCGCATCTTCCCCAAAGATTTGGGGGTTGATCTGAAGAGAATCTCGTCGACGAGATCCATAGGTAATCTGTTCATGGTTGGAGATTATATTTTTGTCTAGTGACTTTTGATGAGATAATGTTTTACTTGAGTGTTTGTGGTCAGTGTGTTAACTTATTATATAGACTTGAATGAGTTTAACCTGGACGTTAACACTGAAAGATTCTTAATTCAATGGACTCTGTGATTAAGCTGGATATGCACAACGTCAGCCTGACGTGTAAGAATAATTCTTATCCACCAGATTGTTATACGTGTCATGGTTAATTAAGGTTATGATATATGTATCTTATTAATAATAAAGCTGGATATGCACAAACATGTACAAACGTAAACCTGACGTGTAAGAATAATTTTTATTCACCAGATTGTGACACATATAAAATCTTTCTTAATTCTTTTTAGAAAATACAACATGTATGATAGTTAACATATTTACAGTTTAAAAAAATTTCAGATTCATAAAAATAAAAAACTAAAAAATATAAAATAAGTTTTTAAGAACATTCGAAGTGACAAATTTTTATCCACCAGATTGTTATACATGTCATTGTTAATTAAGATCGTGACATATATAAAATCTTTCTCCAAAAGAAAAGTTTAACGCTTCTTCAGTGGCTATAGTAGTAGTTTTTGTTTGTCAAAATGCCATGGAGATCTGAGTTGGTGAGAGTATTGGTTAGTGTTTTTAGGTTACACGTTGTTTGGGCAAAATTTAACCGGTTCGCAAGTACAATAAACGGAATGACGCAGGAGAAGATATCTTATTAATCAATTGAATATCGAGCTACAACAAGTCAATATCAAAGATTAAACTAAGAGAATCTCGTCTGTCGCTCGTCGTAGATCGTAGTTCGTCGTATCTAGGTTGTTCGTCGCTTGCTCGTCGAGAGGCGAAGAACAAGTAGCTATTAGGGTTTTTGTGTGTTTTTCTTGTGTATATGTCTCTCGGTTCTAGGACCTCCTATTTATAGGTGTTTGTCGGTCCTAGTCCTTATCGAGTTGGGCTTTGACGTCGATCATAACTTTCTATTTCCCACGTCGGTCGTGATTCCTAATTTCCTTAGAAGTGCGCGTCGGTCCTTTATGCAACTCCAATAGATTTAGGAAATTGTATAAACCATTGGTTACTGCTAAACCATTAGTTAACATCGTTGGTCGCTGCTTTGTCATGCCGGTGTCAATGCCATTTAGACAATAAGAGATAGGATCCACCGGTTGTCGTGGCCGTCGGTCGACGACATTTCCAGCTTATAGCAGATTAAGAGGAGGGAGAGGTTAGTGAATTTATTTCACCCAACAACTTGCCCCCTACTCTTCAATTTCTCATTGAGAACTTGTAGAGTAACATCTCTTACAAAATCGTCGGTCGATGCTCGATAATATCATATGTGACTGTGGGTCATTTACCAATGTCGATGTAGAAAACTAAAAAGAAATTCATGCTTCGGTCTTTCGAAGCCAATCTACCAAAAGGTATATACCGTCAAGTGGTATGGTTCCTTTTGAATTATCCACAAGTGTGGACGTGCCCACAGAGTGACAGACTTAAAAGAAATAAATCGAATAGCAAAATGGAAAGTCATACCTATATGCTCATTTGTCTGTCGCACGCAAGTAAGAAGATAAGTGTTGAATAAAAATATCCAACAAAACAAAAAAGACGTTCATGCCGGTCGGTCGGTCGTGCTTTCAAGTATCCACATGGGATTAATAAAAAATGGAGATGGACAAGTGCTTTGCTTATTCTTCTTTTGATATGTTTTCCACGTGGGTTTTAACATATGCAGCCAAATTGCATTTCTTAATCAATTTCAGAATCAGCTAGGCCCAATACAGAACCATTCACTTAAGCCCATCGCATGTCTTTCTCCAATTTGGTTAATTAGTCTAGTCGTCTTTTCCATCTCGGGAACGAAAGCGGCAGCCATTGGTAAGCTCCTTCCTCCATTTCTCTCTTGCTCCTTTCGGATTTTTATTTCACTCGACAGTGAATTTTCTCTTTTCTTCTTTCTTTACTCAAATTGAGCGTCGTTCGACCACTCATCTTATGTGTTCCTTTTCTCAGGTCAATCTTTTCTGATTAGTTGGGGGCTATTCTTCGACAACCGCTGCTGCTTTCACACTAT
The DNA here is from genome assembly GCA_902728155.2 of Microthlaspi erraticum. Taxonomy (NCBI): domain Eukaryota; kingdom Viridiplantae; phylum Streptophyta; class Magnoliopsida; order Brassicales; family Brassicaceae; genus Microthlaspi; species Microthlaspi erraticum. The sequence goes on along the minus strand of CACVBM020001939.1, from coordinate 141,433 downwards.
TTCATTGGTGAGTTCAAACAGCCTCTCTCCCTCTTCTCGTTTAGGTCGAGTTAGATGGCGAGTAGCTCTAGTAGGTTAGGGAACTCTGTTGGCTTAGATTCTTACTCGAGTGACGGTGAAAGTGAGTTCGACGATGAGTCTGCCCCCGACTCCGGAAGTGAACACGACATCGACTGCGATTCTCCGGTTTACATGTATCAAGAGTCACCGACGAGGGGTAGATTCGGGTTCCATCGATGTCGTTCTGTCTCGGATAAGGCTATTGTGTCAGTAGGACATACCGAATCTGACTTTCAATACCCCTTTCACATGAGTGAGCCAGTTTTGATGCCCGGAGTTAAGATTAGACCGAAGCGCGGATGTGCAGTTCGTCTGTCGACTCCATTTCGTGATTACCCAGCCTCATCAATTAAAGAGGATGATATTAAGGCGCTGAGAATGACGTATAGCCTCCCAGATTCATTGTCGCTTAGAGCTCCCCTTGACACAGAGAGGGCGCATAACTCAAGATCAGATGAGATCGTGGTTTATGAGGCTTATTTTGACATAGGTTTTCGTGGGATAATGCCCCCTATAATCGCCAATGTCGCTCGGTTTTTCAACATTTCTCCTGGACAGCTTATTCCTACTGCTTGGAGAGTGTTAATCGCTTTACAAGTCCTTGGAGAGTTCAACAATGTAGACGTGAGGGTGGAGGAAGTGCTTTTTTCTTATTTCTTCAAGGCTCATAACGTGGATGCTAGTAGGTGTACGATTAGCAAACGTACGACGTCGTTTCCACCTTTGGTCTATGACTATGATAGAGGCGCAGTGAGGAATTTGCCTTATGAGAAGAAATGGCAGAGTAGATTCTTGTTTATGAAAGTGGGCTTTAACCCCAACTTCCCTGTTGATTGGTTTTTTAGAGGTAGATAGCCGCTTGTACTTCATCTTATGTCGCTGTCCATGATCTTTAACAATGTTGTTCTTTCTTTTTGCAGATTTCAGTCATCCAAGGTGCGAAGAAGGAGAAGAACGTGCACTCAAGCTAATTGTACGTCCTAAGCCGGAGCGTTTAGTGAGTTTCCTAGTCAGTTGCTTCGCTTTGGAGAAGAGTTCTCTTTGGGGTAACTTCATTCCTTCTGTTTTTCGGAGATCACTTTTATCAATATTACATGTCTGTCGCACCGCGCCTTATCGCCATTGACCACGTTTTGCAGGTTACAGGATGTCTGCGTTTGATGTATCGACAGGCGGAGGTGCCCTAGCTGCGTTCCGAGCTGCTTACGAAGATGACATGGAGGACGATCTCACGATCGTAACCACAGAGATCCCGCCCAGCTCCAATGCTTTGCCGAAGCAAGTTGCTGCACCGACTGACAATCTTCGTCCTTCTCGTGCCTCAAAGAGAAAAACTTCCACCGGTGATCTCTTCTCCAATGTCGATCACTCCGATGTGCTTGCCGATCTCAACAAGAAAGCTTTTCCTCGAGATGTGGAGAGCTTCGGCAAACTCGGCCATGCTGCTGTCCTTGACGAGTCACAAGTTTACCTTCTCAAGGTTATAATTTATTCTTTTTCACAACTTTTGTACGTCGTTCCCTTGCGAGTTGCTCCTTTGAACGTCGATTTTTCTCGGTATCTAGGTGATGTCTGCCTGCCATTCTTCGAAGGTGGAGCTCGCCGCCGTCTCCAAGGATAACAAGCGTCTCAACAACATCCTCACCAAGGCGAAAGCGGACCTCGTCTCAGGGAAGGAGCGATATGACACTGACATGGCTAAGAAAGATGGAGAGATTCTTTCACTGAAGACTGACCATGATCAGCAGATAGCGGCTTTGAAATCCGCAGAGAACAAGCTACGACTTGACCTTCGTCGCTCAGAGAAGAACGCACTTAAAGCAGCTAGCGCAGGAGCCATCAAGAGGCAGTGGGCAATGGTTAGAGACCTCAAGATGGGTCAAGCTCATACATGGGACGTTCGTGCTGCAGAGGAGGCCTATCGTGAGGTTTTGACAGCGGAAGCCAAAGCGGAAGGGAAGGTACCACCCGTTTTCTCTGCGACATTTACTGACTTTGAGAACGAAGCTCCTACTGGTGGGATACTTGGTGGTGATACTTATGGTGGTCTTCCCCTTGGTGGTGATCAGTGATCTCGCGTTTGTCGTTTATCGTTTCTACTAGCAGTTTCCTTGAACTCTGGTTTTTAGTATTGTTTCAAACTTTTCTTTTGGAGCTCCTCTGTTTAAGGTTTGTTGCTCTGACGAGTGACCATGTAGGCTCTCAGCTAAACTTTTGTGGTTGTCTTTTGGATTTTAAGTCGCTTATCGAACGCCTTAATCATTTGGTATTTAACCATTGTTGATTTTTTATATAATTGTGTTTTATATATTCAACAGTTATTTATATGTGTACGTACGTAACGTTATTTTCCTTTGGGCTATATCCTTATTCTCGAGGTTAAGAGTGACAATAGTCTCTCTACTCGATTTGAGGATGTTTTGCTCTTGGCTGTTGGTGACATTTAGCGCCAATGGAGTAAACCAAGGCTGCTGGTTGTCGCTCTCTCGAGGATATCGTACCTCGTGTTTGACCATATCGACACAGACGGTGCGCAATATAACCAAATTCAGTATAAGAAGCTTTAAACGTGAATAATATTGCTATGCGCATGTCACTGTTTTCTGCTTTCGAGGAGGGCGTTCTCCTTCCTATCGTGCAGAACTTTCGTTCGTTCCTTGGTGTGTTCAAGGACATGACACTTGCCTTTTGCAATGTGGTCTAAGGTCGATTTATTCCTGAGGCATTGCCCCCTCTTTTTTTTTATCTTTTTTTTGGTCGGTCGTCACTGTGTTCCGACTGTCGCTTATCTTTCTTATGCCTTATGACGAGTGACAACACGAGTTACATCATAGTAGAATCAATTTGTAGAAAACTTCTTATTAGAAAGCTTGTCCGTAGACATAAGCAAATACATAAAAGTAGATAAAAGCATCGACGTCACATGGATCGTCTAAAAACTCAGTAACACCAAATCAAAACCAAAGAAAAAGCCAAAACATCAAATTATCAAACGAACCTAGAATTGGTAGGTTTTGAGGTGCAAAGCATTCCAGCTGTTAGGTTGATTCTTCCCATCCTTATCTTGTAGCTTGTATGCACCTGATCCTCGCACTTCTGTTATCTTGTAGGGACCTTCCCAAGTCGGCCCCAGTTTTCCAGCACCACGTTCCATCGTGTTTTGAAAGACGCGCCTGAGTACCCATTCGCCAACTTGGAAAGTCCTAGTTCGCACGTTTTTGTTGTATCGTCTTGCGATGTCCTGTTGGTAGCACCAGTTTTGAATCCTTGCAGTTTCCCTTTTCTCATCGAGTAGGTCGAGGTCGAGCTTCATCAGCTCCTCGTTTTCTTGGTATTGTAGATGCTCTGTTCGTATCGTTTTCACAGTGACTTCAGATGGCACTACCGCTTCCATCCCGTACACTAGAGAATAAGGTGTTTCCCCAGTTGCTATTTTGGATGTCGTTCGATAAGCCCACAACACGCCAGGGAGCTCTTCTACCCACTTGCCTTTTGCGCTTTCAAGCCGTTTCTTCAACATCTGTATAATGGTTTTGTTTGAAGATTCAGCTTGTCCGTTGGATTGTGGGTGCCTGGGTGTCGCGAAGCTAAGCTTTATTCCCCACGTGATACAGTAGTTTTTGAAGTTGTTGCTCGTAAATTGAGGGCCATTGTCAGTGACAATCTCTTGAGGAACTCCAAATTTGCATATGATGTTCCTCCATATGAAACCTCTGACTTCTTTATCTGTGACTTGACTAAATGCCTCTGCTTCCACCCACTTAGAAAAGTAATCAGTCATTACCAAGAGAAACACCTTTTGTGCTGGCGCTGTTGGTAGTTTTCCCACTATGTCCATGCCCCATTTCATGAATGGCCATGACGAACTTATGCTTTTCAAATTCTCTGGAGGTAGTTTCGACACTTGAGCATGTCTCTGACACTTGTCACATTGACGAGCGAATCTTGTCGCGTCATTCGACATCGTCGGCCAATAGTATCCGGCTCTCACCGCTCTTAATACTAGACTTCGTCCACCTGAGTGAGATCCACATTCTCCATGATGCAACTCCATTAGAACTTGCCTTGCTTCTTCTGGAGTAATGCACCTTAAGTAAGGACTAGAGAACGACCTGCGGTACAACTTATCTTCATATAGGCAGAAGCGTGCTGCCTGTTGTTTTATTTTCCTGCATTCCCTACGATTAGATGGTAGTAGGTCGTCTCTTAGGTAGTTGATGATAGGTGTCATCCAATTCGGAGCGACATCCGCTGATGCAACTTCTAGATTTGGTAAATCCTTGTCTGTGGCCGGCCACTGCAAGATTAATAGTGGAATGCTAGTCGAAACTTCAGTTTTAAGGGCTGATCCAAGATTGGCAAGAGCATCCGCATGACAATTTTCCTCTCTTGGAATCTGTGCGAGTTTGCAATCGTCGAATTTTTCCACAATCGTCTTTGCTACGTTCATATACCGCGTCATCTTCGAATCTCGTGCTTGGTAATCTCCTTGCATCTGGTTAACTATGAGTTGTGAGTCGCTGTACACTTCTAGATTTCTAGCTCCAAGATCATGAGCCAGCGTCAGTCCTGCTATCAATGCCTCATACTCCGCTTCATTGTTAGTGGCTCGAAAGTTGCACCTAACTGCTCTTGATGCAAGTTCCCCTGTCGGAGAAGTTATAACCATCCCAAGGCATGTACCTCGTATGTTGCTGGACCCATCGACATACAGCTTCCAAATTCCCTTGTGAGATCCTTCTTGTAAGGTTTTCACCTCTTCCTCCACTTCAGGAATCAAATTGGGGGTGAATTCCGCCACAAAATCCGCAAGCACCTGTGATTTGATGGCGATAGTCGGTCGGTATATGACGTCGTATTCGCCAAGTTCAACTGCCCACTTTGCTAATCTTCCTGATACTTCTGGTTTATGTAAAACCGCCTTTATGGGAGCTGAGCTGACAAGCACAATAGGATGAGCTTGGAAGTAGGGACGTAGCTTCCTCGCTGCTGTTATCAACGCTAAGGCCAATTTCTCCAATTGACTGTACCTCGTTTCTGCGTCTAGGAGCGACTTGCTGACGTAGTAAACAGGGTACTGTTTATTTTCCTCTTCTCGAACCAGAACAGCACTGACGGCGTGGTCCGACACTGCCAGGTACAATAACAGCACTTCTCCATCTTTTGGTTTAGATAAAAGAGGGGGTGATGTTAGGTAGTTCTTCAGTTCCTTCAATGCTTTCTCGCACTTATCATCCCACATGAAGTCCTTCGGTTTTCTCAGAGCAGCAAAGAAGGTATGAGATCTGTCGGACAGTCTTGAGATGAATCTGCTCAAAGCAGCCATTCTTCCGGTTAGTTTCTGTACCTCTTTCACATTTTTCGGCGAAGGGATAACTTGTATCGCTCTTATCTGGTCTGGGTTCGCTTCGATCCCTCGGTGAGTGACAATATAACCAAGGAACTTCCCAGAGCTTACACCGAATGAACACTTCGTAGGATTTAGCTTCATGTTGTACTTTCGCAAGGTAGCAAAGGCTTGTTGCAAGTGCATGATATGATCCTCTGCCACCAACGACTTCACAAGCATGTCGTCAATGTACACCTCCATAGTATAACCAATTTGATCAGCGAACATCATATTGACGAGCCTCTGGTAGGTCGATCCAGCGTTCTTCAATCCAAATGGCATTACTTTATAACAGTATATGCCTCGTGAGGTCATGAAAGACGTCTTCTCCTGGTCGCTAGGGTGCATCAAGATCTGATTGTACCCACTGAAGGCATCCATGAAACTCATCAGCTCGTGACCTGCGGTAGCATCCACTAGTTTGTCGATGTGTGGTAACGGAAAAGGGTCTTTCGGACATGCCTTATTGAGATCAGTAAAATCGATGCACACTCTCCATTTTCCATTCTTTTTTCGAACGACCACAACGTTAGCTAACCATTCAGGATAGCGTACTTCTCGAATGAATCCCGCCTCAAGTAGGTTCTCCACTTCTTTGTTGATGATCAAATCACGTTCGGGAGCAAACTTCCTTCGTTTTTGTCTTACTGGCTGATGTTCAGGATCGACTTGTAGTTTGTGCATAATGATCTCAGGATCGATCCCCGGCATGTCGGCATGTGACCAAGCAAAGCAGTCAGCATTGGATCTTAGAAAATCAATGAGTCTTCGTCGTACGTCGGTCGGTAGCTTGGATCCGATATTGACCTTCTTATCCGGATCGTCTTTAGTTAATGGTACCTCGTCAAGTTGTTCTACCTCTGGTTCCTCGGTATGGGGGATCGACGGCTTGCTCTCTAGCTGATATAGTTGATGGCTTTTCCCTTTTAAGGACGTCTGATAGCACGAGCGTGAGTGTTCTTGTTCACCCTTGATCTCTCTTATTCCCCAAGGAGTAGGAAATTTTATGGTTTGATGGAGTGTCGATGGCACTGCCCCCATGTCATGAATCCATGGACGTCCCATAATTGCGTTGTACGCAGTAGCACAATCTAGTATCATAAACTTTGTCTGTCGGTTAATTCCTCCTGCATACACAGGCAGCATCACTTCTCCAACAGTTTGCTTCACTTCACCGCTAAATCCCACCAATGGTGTAGATTTTCGCGTCAGTGCTCTCATCTAGCCCTAATCCTTGTAAGCATCCATGAAGAGATATTGGTCGAGCTCCCATTATCAACGAGTGTTCGCTTCACCAAGCTATTAGCAACAGTCAAAGATATGACTAGTGCATCATGATGTGGGGCTATCACATTCATGTCTTCGTCGAATCAAAGCTGATGGAGCACCTAGACAGTTGTTCGTCCATGGCTTTAACATCTCCATGTCCATGGTTACTTCTAGCTGTTCTAGTGCTCCTCCTAGCGGCCGAATGGGTTATTCCACTAATCTCCGAACCTCCTGAAATCACGTGATGATTCGATCATGCTCGGGAGATTGGGGGCTGGTTTTCTTTGCTCTTTCGTCGTTCCTGTCGTCGATGCGATTCTTAGCCCTGTCAGAGAGAAATTCTCTCAAGTGACCTTTTTTTAGTAGCTCGTTTACTTCCATTCTCAGTGATGCAATCTTCTGTTCGATGACCATGGTCATTAGTGAAAGTCGCACCACTTTGATGTGTTCTTCGTTCCCCTGGTGCTTTCATCTTTTGAGGCCATCTTACTCCAGATATATGATTAAGAACATTGACTAGTTCTGAGAGATCGAGGTTGCTCATGTCTGGCCATGTGGATGATGAGCGTTGGTCGCTCTCAATTTGGTTGAGTGGTCGATGGTGCTACTCTTATAGTCGCTTCTCTTGCTAGTGCTTTCACTGCGTGGTCTCTGGTACGGTCTGTCATCTCGAGAGGGACGCTCGTTCCTAATGACGCGTGAATCAGATCGTGGGGAAAGTAGGTGTCGATATGCAGGTCTTCCTCCCACCTTATTTGAGCCCATGCTCTAGACACATCTTCCATCGTTCTGCACTGGTACTTCGTCAGTTCCTTGTACAAATCACTGTCTGGGAGCAATCCTCTTTTGAATGCAGAGATAGCAGTGGACGTGACACATGCCGGAATGGATACTTTCTCTTTGTTGAAGCGACCTACGTAATCGCGCAACGGTTCTCCTCTCTTCTGTATCACTTCATAGAGATCGTCGGCTGTCCTTTCTATGTTCCTGCTGCTCGCGAATTGCTCAACAAAGCGGTCTGTCAATGACGCGAACGAGTCGATTGACGCGTTCGGTAGGTTCGTAAACCACTGAAGAGCTGGTCCCGTGAGGCTAGATCCAAATCCTTTACACATACTAGCTTCGCGATATTCTTTTGCTATTGCCGTTGTGAACATGCGTTGCTTGTACTGGGCTATATGATTATCAGGGTCGGTCGTCCCGTCGTACATCTTCATTGAAGGGACGATGAACTTCTTTGGCATCTCAACCAACGCGATGGCATCCGTGAAGGGAGTGTCTGCATAGCAATTAGGAGCACTTTTGGTGATTGGAGGAGCTACTCCTGGAAGTCGCGCGAGCAAGAGCTCCATAGCCTCCAATCGCTTTGAGAACATAGTATGTGAGTCTTCAGATTGATGTTCCATCGTTGGTGCAAGGGGTGGAACCAATGTTTGGTTACCTTGCGCAGCGTCGGTAGCTCCTGTTCCTAGGGCTGCTCCTGTTGCACCCGTAAGTGGTGGAGTGTCGAACGATTGCATAGGAGGGAACCGGTGCTCGATATCTATTGCGAGCCTGAACCAATGACGCGTTTTCTGCTCGTAGGGTTGCGTTCTCCGCCTGGATTTGCGCAAGTCGTTCTTCGTTCTGCTTCATCTGAGCTGTGAGAGCCTCCAGCTGAGCAACGGTGACGGTCGGTGTTTCGGTCGGTGTGGTATCATCTCCCGCCGCCATGTCTCACGCAGTTAAAATTGCCCCTCCTTCTAGCGCCAAACTGTTTGGGCAAAATTTAACCGGTTCGCAAGTACAATAAACGGAATGACGCAGGAGAAGATATCTTATTAATCAATTGAATATCGAGCTACAACAAGTCAATATCAAAGATTAAACTAAGAGAATCTCGTCTGTCGCTCGTCGTAGATCGTAGTTCGTCGTATCTAGGTTGTTCGTCGCTTGCTCGTCGAGAGGCGAAGAACAAGTAGCTATTAGGGTTTTTGTGTGTTTTTCTGAATGTGTCTCTGTCTAGGACCTCTTATTTATAGGTGTTTGTCGGTCCTAGTCCTTATCGAGTTGGGCTTTGACGTCGATCGTAACTTTCTATTTCCCACGTCGGTCGTCATTCCTAATTTCCTTAGAAGTGCGCGTCGGTCCTTTATGCAACTCCAATAGATTTAGGAAATTGTATAAACCATTGGTTACTGCTAAACCATTAGTTAACATCGTTGGTCGCTGCCTTGTCATGCCGGTGTCAATGCCATTTAGACAATAAGAGATAGGATCCACCGGTTGTCGTGGCCGTCGGTCGACGACATTTCCAGCTTATAGCAGATTAGAGGAGGGAGAGGTTAGTGAATTTATTTCATCCAACAGATATTTCTTTTGAGAACATGAAGACTAGCGTGAGAAACAAGATAGTGATACTGAAAGATTACGTGAAGGGTTTTACTAAACAGTCAGATCTAATGATAGTTTCAAACCCCGTGGAACTCAAGGTTAAGCCCAGATCATCGGAGACTCTGGTGAAGAATCTTTACATGCTGTGACCCTTACATGGGGATTCTCAGTCTTTGTCTCTGCGGCTTCTGGTGCAGTTGGCCAACTCGTGGGTCACTTTGCAGAGTTGATGGGCTTCTATGTTGTTGGAAGTGCCGGAAGTAAACAAAAGGTCAGGCATTGATTCTTAAACTTATCTATCAAAAGACTTAAAATCTTTCTGCTTTCTCTTACAATTTTTTGGTTTCCCCTCAAGGTCGACCTCTTGCTAAACAAATTTGGATTCGATGATGTATTTAATTACAAGGAAGAGACTGACTTTGATTCTGCCTTAAAGAGGTTTTTATTTGTTTGCTTATATTTCGGTTTCTTGAATCATAGAATTTGGTTTTTCTTATATAAGGATTGTAATTAGTCACCTTCGTATTATTCAGAAAATTGCATAAGAACTTCTTTTTCTCTGTTATCTAATAGTTACGTTAGCTCAATCTTAGCTGAGAATCTCTTCTACAACGCTAGATTCTTTGCTTGCGAGTACAAATCCGTGTTTAACAAACATTGATTCTGAGTTTTATCGAATACTAATAAAGAGGATCAATTCTTAGTTACCACTTTCATACTATACTAAGTTTATTTTAACAAAACCAGGTCGTTCATTTAAGAGGTTCTCCAATGTGTAGTGTACGTGTATTTTGCAATCAATAACCTGCTTTCGTATAATCCCTTCATTTTGGGATCTTTGTATTCTTACATTGAGAATGTCTACAAATACCGATAGCTAGGGCCAATATTAGATGAGTTAACAAAAGATTTCGGCAACACTGTGTTTTTGACTTTTTGTGTAGTCTTGCCTCGCTAAGATAATTATTTGTTTCTCTTCAGACTATGTTGTTCGACATTTTGTTAATCAATGGAGGTTGTTTCTCCTTATTCATTTTCTAATTAAGATAGTCTTTTTCATTTATTCCGCATGAAAATGTGTACAATACTACTCTGAATTGTGACCAAGGGAATTATGGGGAATAGTGAATTCCTCTTCACTCCTAAAAAATTACACCATTCATATGAAAAATCTATTACCAATAATGCCCTCTCATTTCTTCTTTGATAGGGAGTTATAGAGTAAAGTTATACTCTGCAAATATGATTAGGAATAAAAATTCCCCATATTTTCTTCTTCGTTATTCATTTCCTATTCATTCGTAATGTTCCTAATGGTGACCATTGTAGGAACAATATAAATGAAAAGGTAAGAAATGAGGAAGAAAATACAAAGAAATTTTATTCTTTCTCATATTTGATGAGGAATATTTTTACACTAGAATTCCCTAATCAAAAGGAATGAGAGAGGGAATAAACATTACTTGAAGAAGATTTAGGCATCACTTGTTCACTTGATCAATTGTAAACACAGAGACATATATAATTAATACCTACGAGTAAGGGAATTGAATTGATCTATCTATATAAATCTCATCATCACCAATTAACGCTACTTTAAAACAAGCATTAAACCCTAATAATTATCAAAGCCCTATAAAGCATAAAGCTTGGAGTGGGCCTATCAAAAATCTAATCGAGACAACCGACAAGAAAAAAAAAATTAAAAAAAACTCTAATCGAGACAAGACAAGATCTACAAGTAAGAAAAACCCTAGATCTTGAAGTTTTCCAGAACATGAGCATAATTATCCTTTAACTTCAAATTACAAAAAATTCAATCGTTGAGGGAAAAGGTAATGAAATTAACATTTAAACCAAAAAATGAAAGTACTGAAATTTATGGATCAAGAGAGATCCGATATACCAAATCAAACAAATCACATCACACAACTTTCAACACAAACATAAACGAAAACTCAACGTAAATCAGATCTGGACATTGGATCCTTTTCTCCTTTTCACCTCGGCCTCCGATTCCATTGGTGCTACACGGGAACTGATTCGTGTTCACAAGCCAACGATGGCAAAGCATGTCGTTGTGTCAGCCAATCAATTCCCGGGCTGCACCAAGCGAATCCGAGACCTCCATGAGTTTATCATCATCATCGTCTCTCTCTCTCTCTCTCTCTCTCTCTCTCTCTCTCTCTGAAAAGAAAAAGAAAAGAGAAACCAAAGAGACAGTTGACGGCTAAGATATTGTTCTCTATAAGAATTAGGGTTATTTGTTTATTACATTGGCCTCCTCAGGTGGGTATTTAAAGGAAATTACAGGCCACAAGATATCAACACGTGTCTCCTCTTATTTAGCTAAATTTGCCAAAGTCTTATCGTCCACGCATTCGTGTTTCTAGATCCGTCTGATTCCTTACTAGATTTGTCTGACTCCTTACCTAGATTTGAGGAGCAAAGGGATGTAAGTATCTGTTTCAGTAAAAATTGTTGTAGTAATTAAATATGGGAGTGACATTCTGAGTGAAGGAAATTTAAACAAAAAATACATTGGTGTGGTATAATTGACTTTAAAAAAAAAATGTAAGGACGACCAATCAAAGCGTGAAGCTCACGACACCTTTTTCCCCGTAAGGACCAGTCAAAGCGTGAGTCTCCAACTTCAAACCATTAGCATCACCGTTGGTCACGGAAGAAAGCGGATTTAAGCCTAAGAGTTATGTTGTTGAATCGGGTCCGATTTCTTTATCACCAAGAAAAGGCGGTGGCTCTCATCAAGTCCACGAGGAGGAGAAAACGTCCTTCTTGAGCTGACTTCTTGTCGAGAGAAAACGTCATCCATTTGGGTTTTGTATTGGCGAAAAAAGCAACAGGAGAATTTATCCTTTCCGAAACATTCCTGTCTAGAATCAGTTTTGACGTGGAAGATTTAAACCGAGGGGGAAAATGTAACTTTGATAGGGCAAGTCATCGTTGCTTTGTTACTTCCTCCTTTTGTAACTTTGATAGGGCAAACCAGAGATTTCATTTTACGAACGTTACTGTCAAATTCGGGTTAAATATGGGCATCTAACATAAAATCAATTGGCAATAGGTGGAGAAGCCCTAACCCTTTATATATTAATTAATTATTTATCCAATTTCCGATGTGGGATTTTCATCATTAACACCCCACCTCACGTTTAAAGGTCATCATCTGAAGGGTGGGCAATTGTGGGAACAACATCCACGAGGTGGCCCAACATCGGGTGGCTCATCATTAACAGTTACGGTTACCGTTACCAATCGCAAACGATTTGAGGCAAGTCAACTTTTTTATTTTTTGTACGAGTGTTAAGATTTATACCATTTTCTGAGAATACAAAGTTATTGTTGTTGTGGACTTCTCCTAAAGAAAAGTGTGAATACGGTTACCATCCTTTTATCGTTGATGGAGAACTTAACAGTGTGATTCCACGTTGGATGGATTCGAGCCACGGTAGTACTAGATAGGTGTCTTCTCTCAAGTAGTGTCGACGATGATGCAATTTCGAGCTCAAGACTCGAGGGTTTGGTTCGATTATTTTTGAAACTGCCGTGAAGACATTTTCGAGGCAGTTGAGTATTGTTCTGTCTTGGCATATGTAAAGTAGACAAAGACACTTTACGTGTGGACATATTGGTTATCTTCTTCTAAGGGTACAAAATTATAAAAGATAGCATAGATATAATTTCTCGACTCAACGTTAGTTTAATTATATACAGAAATTTGACCATATCATAGAGTAGATATCCTACTAATGTACAACAAAACTAAAGATGACGTAAAATCAAGGTTCTGTACGCTAGTCAATGTCATTGCTTACACGTACTAGTGGCATTGTTTGTTTTGTAATTTGGCCGGAATGATTTAGGTGTTACTAATTAGAGAATTTTGATGCGATCGAGAATACTAATGGTTCATGGCGCTCACGTAATTCGTAGTTGATGAATTTTATTAATTGAAAAAAAGCTTACAGTTCTCTATTTTATTGTTTAGATAAAAATCAGTTCAGTAACTACATGTCTCAAATAGGTAGTGTGAAAGGGCACACAGACCAAAACACAGATCAAATAGGTAGTGACGAAATTACCCTTCATGAATCTTGCGAAAATAACGATGATATCGCGAAAAAACGCGATTTGCGTTTCGCTTTTGCGTTTCCTCTTTCTCTCTCCTCCGCCTCTTTCTCTCTCCTCCGCCTCTTTCTCTCTCTTCGACATTGTCTTCTCGCGAGCTCCTTTCTCGATCTGGATCTACTTCTTTTCATTAAGTCCATCAAGCTTATAAATGGATTTTTGCTTCTTTCTCTTCCACAATCATTGTCCTCCATTGAAATATCTGAGATACATAAATCTTCAATCTGTGAAATCATTTTCTCAATTACTTTTCTTTTTTCAATTGCATTTTTGCAAATAACGTAATGAATGAAAGAAAGAATTACAATATTATACATATTAGTCTTTTAAACATAGTTTATGGGTCAAATTGGATAGCAATTGTTGAATTGTAACGAATTGTGAGTATAATATCAAGAATTGAACCCAAAATTACCCAATTTGAGTTCATTCCATTGGACAACTAAGTGCAACTAGTATTACTATAAGTTTAACTAGTAAAACTGGTATTACTATAGAAAAAACATAAACTAGTAAAACTGGATTATACTAATAATGACAAATTTGATTTTGATTCTAATAATTTTTACAAATTGAAATAAACATTAGTAAACAAGCATTGTAAACTTAACAAAAATGTTATAAATGTGTATTTAGTAGCCAATTACAAAAGTATAGCAAAATGGTTCCTTATAAAATAATTTACACATCTTCTACCTTATAGTTTTAAGGTCACTTTGTTAAAATTAACACGTTTAGGATGAATAAGTTATATAAATCAATTTTTACACTTTATTAATGGATAAAACACTATAAATCATATGTTAATTGACTAAAATCAAATGTAAAACTAGAAAATCAAAATTTAAGATCCGGTAATACTTATTAAAATCGAAAACACCCAAAGTACAACTTTTCGCAAATTAGGTATAACTACTATCTTGGGTATAACTAAGTGCAAATTTGACGGCGCCCATGTGAGGAAAAGACGGCGCACGTGCGAGTGAAAAGTGGCACATGTGTTTCTTGTGTGCTTTCCATTATTATTGACAAAAATTTAATTTAAAAATCCCAAAAAATATAAAATTTCGGAAATTTTTTTTTAAAAAAACCCAAATTTTCAAAATTTTCCCAAATTACAAAATTTTAGGGTTTTGTCATTTCTTCATTCTATTTTGAATTTCTTATCGTTTTAGAGTTTTTTTTAATCAAATCCTATTAATTTCGGATTTCTAGGGTTCTTCTGGATAATTTATGTTTTCTGGGTTTAACATTTAGTTTTACTTGGTAATACTAGTTTTACGTGGTAATACTAAACAAAGTTTTACTATATCACTAAACAATTCGAACCGCACTGTGAATCGATCTATTTATCGTTGAGTAAACCACCATCGTCGCTCACAGTTAGGTTAGAATCTTCGTCATCTTCTTCGTCAAAATTTGAGCATTGGATGCTCTTTCTCCATCTGCAGTTTCTTTACCCAAAGCGAAATTTGGATTCTTTGTGTGTAATGCCATTAATTCTACAATAATAATAGATCAGTTTAAGTTTTTACTAGATTTTCTGTTAAACGTGAAGAACAGAGAAGGAGAAAGATCTGGAAAATGAGAGGAAGAGGAAGCAAGTTTGAGAATGAGTTCTCACTTCTCAGAGAAACACGATTTTTTTTAGAGTTAGGGTATCCACTTAGGTTGGGTTTGGGTCGGGTTTAACCTGGTTGTATCTGTAAATAATTCAAATACTAAAGAATAATCTTGTAATCAACCAGGTTTTTGACTTAAAAGAAAATCGAAACTAAATTTGTTTTAATCGATGAATATTTGAGATTGGGTTTTGAGTTATAGGGGCACACGAGATGATGTCTCAAAATATCGAATCAGGCAAATAAGTCACCAAATTGTCGTTTTAACAACAAAAAAAGACACCAAATTATCTTTCTGCTAGATGGAGAAGGTGACACTCCAAATGGTTTCTTACCTAACAATAAAACTATGAGAATCAGAAAAAAAAAAAAAAAAAAAATCAAATCCATTTTAATGAACCTTAGTAAACGATATTCGATTACTATACAGTTTATAAACCAAAAACTGAACACGAAACTGATTTAATAAAAAACGGATTAGACTTTACTAGTTCACTTGATCAATTGATTTGTAAACCCACCTGTAAGGGAATTAAATTGATCTTAATAAATATCATCATCACCAAATTTCGCAACTGTAAAACAAGCATTAACTAAGCCCTAATAATTTTTTTTTTTCTGAATTGAATGTAAAATTATATTCAAACTGAAACTACTTTTGTAAACGAAAATGAGTAACACTTGATCTACAAAAGTCTTTTTTGGTTTGAATATAATAATATTACATTCAATTCAAAAATAAAAATAAAAAAAAATTAGAAAACGATATTCGATTACTACAGTTTATAAATCAAAAACTGAACACGAAACTTATTCAATAAAAAACAGATTAGGCATCACTAGCTCACAATCAATCTTAAACCCACCTGTAAGGGAATCTAATTGATCTTAATAATTATCATCATCACCAAATTACGCCACTGTAAAACAAGCATTAAGCCTTAGTAATTCTCAAAGCTCTATAAAGCATAAAGTTTTGAAAATCGAGTGGGGCATCATAAAAACCTGTCGAAAAACTAATCGAGACAAGACAAGATCTACGAGTAACAAAAACCCTAGATCCTGAAAATTTCCAGAACATGAGCATAATTATCCCTTTGGCTTCAAATTACAAATAAGATTCAATATACGAGGAAAAAGGTTGTGAAATTTATGGATTTAGAGAGATCTAATATAACAAATCAAACAAATACAACAATTTTCAACACACAAAAACTCAAAATTGGACGTAAATCAGATCTGGAAATTGGATCCTTTTATCTTTTTCACCTGGGCCTCGGATTCTCTTGGTGCTACACGGGAACTGATTCGTGCTCACAAGCCAACGATGGCGGGTCAACCAATCAATTCCCGAGCTGCACCAAGCTAATCGGAGACCACCGTAACTTACCTAGATTTGAGTGAAAAGGGATAAGCATCTATTTCAGTAAAAGTTACTGTAGTAATTAAACATGGGAGTTACATTCTGAGTGAAGGAAATTAAAAAAAAAAAAAATCACCTTGGTGTGGCATAATTGACTTAAAAAAAATCAGTTATAAGATGTCAAAAAAAAAAAAAAAAAAACATTCAGAAACACATTCTGATATTTAGGGATTACATGAGACAAAAATATGCATGCCTGGTCAGAAACACATGATTATTCAAGCTCATTAATCTCGAATATAGTTTCAATAATTCTGGGTTTAGATAGAAATCATTAGTAACCCACCGTTTCATTCTCAGAGTAGCATTGATAATAAATAAAAGCTTCTTGTGGTATTGAAAATAGCTTGGAAACTTAGATCTGTTTAATCTCTCATTTACTTAAATGTAATATTTTCTTGGTTTGACACATCTTTTTCTTTCACACATTTAGTTTTGCTGAAATTTTAAACTGGATTTTCTTGATCTCTACCTGATTCATTGGCCGGTGAGCTCAAAACTCGGTAAATACAAGTTTCCGATTGAAGAAGATGATTTTTTGCCAATGAATTATGAAGTAGTTTGGTCAAATATGGAGGAGTGCAAGAGAGTAGGGCTTGCAAAGTGTACTCGGGTGTTATGGTTTCCCAAAGTCAAGTCCTTGCTCATTTGTATTTGCTTACATCCCTAAGTTACTTCTCATAGATAGATTCATCACATCTAGATATTCCGTTCTTCTCTTTTCGAAATGGCATTCTCATACTGTTTTTATTGGACAATGAAATCTACATGGCATAGGGATAGTTGATATCTCTTTCCTTTCGTTTCTATTTTTTTTTTTTTTTATCCAGGAGCTACGCCTAGAGGTGTCATGAGGTTATGAAAGTTGAAGGCTTGACAATATATCATGTCAAAAGCCATTTCCAGGTTAATATTATGAATTATTTCCACTCAAGTTTTCATCCTAGTGCTTAATGCTGAGATTTATCTATTAAAGAAAATGGTGTTTCTTTTATAAACTACATTTAGAAAGTACATCTAGATACAAAGTGGTTTCTATCTTAGTATTTTTTTATGACGTTTGTCCAGGAAAAGCTAACAAAAGTGCAACAATTTTCATATTTATACTGCCGGTAGATATTATGGAGGCTTCGCAGCTTCAGATTGAAATCTCATTTTACTCTCAATTTTTAATAGATGAATTTGGCCCAAAATGATTTGTCTAGAAAATTTTGTTGTTTAATTTATGGTCACATGATGATTCTGTTGCAGATACAACACATGCTTCACCAGCTCGCTCATCTTCAATGAAGGTAATGTATATATGATCTCATATACACAATAAATAACGCATTTGACTAATCGTGTTACTGCCTAATGTTGTCACTAATCTAGCTTCTGATCATAGAATTTCCGTGAAAAATAACACTATTTAGGTTCATTATATGATTGGTGTGAGAGATTGGTGCGAGAGTTTACGATATGGGAATAGGAGGATGGGGAGGCGGTGAACAAAATTTTCCTACACGAACCATCAAGCGCTGTCTCAAGGACTATACAAACGTATTGAATTCAATCCCAAAATTGGGTAAACATTTGCCTTAACTCATATGTTAAGATAGTTATGTTTTTGGTACTTTAATAATTACGTATAAAAATCAGGAGCTAACAAAACCATATTACTATGCTAATCTTTATTATATTATTAATTGAGAAGTACATGAAAAATTTATGACCAAAAATTAATCTAATTATGAAATTATGAAGAGAAAATGTTTGGCAACAGATTTAATTAGGGTCAATTTAGTACAATGTTTGGATACAAGAATAAGAGAAAAATCTATTTGGATAGAAGAATAAATGGAAAAAATTGTTTGGATACAAGAATAATAACTTAAAACAAACCGATGGTTTAGAAAACTTCCGTTTTCCAGCTCTTAAAAATCTGCAAAAAAAAAAACTTAACATAATCTAACGATAATACCAAATCAATAGAATATGCTTTTTGGATTTTCGGGTTTTTATAGACAAGTTCGGGTTTGGGTGAAAATCTGAGACCTATTTTATAGAGATATAGAAATTGTTCGGGTTTCTTTGAAAATTTTGTTCGGGTTAGGTTCGATTTTTTTTTTTCAGTTTAGGGTTTTCCGGATTTTTTGGATTTCGGTTTTCGGGTTTAGATATATTAAAAATTGAGTATTTTAAAATTTTGATTAGGGTATTTGGTCGGGTTCCGGGTGAAAAAGTTTCCAGATTTTTTTTGTTCAGTTCAGGTTTTCGGGATTTTTTTGATTTCGGATTTTTGGGTTTAGACATATTAAAAAAGTTTGGGTTTTTAAATTTTTTGATTAGGTTTTTTGGTCGGTTCGGATTTAGGGTTTAAATTTTCTACACAAAACCATAACGTCACACCGCACAAACGTGCGGGTACTCTACTAGTAAGATTAGTAATCCTCTAGCACTTTCCGAAAATGTGAAAATAGGTCAAGTCAAAACAGCCATAACTCATTCGAAATGGAGTTATTTGCAGAGGGAAACAAAATTACAGCAATGACGATATTATTCTTCAATCCGTAGCTCACATTGGGGAAAAATAAGTTTAAAACAAAAATATAGGGGAGGCTTGAATAACTGATCATGTTGACATAGCTTAAACTCTTTTGGCTTTTGCTTAAGCGCTCAGAAATGGTTGTAGAAGTGATGCGGAGAGATATTTAAAAATATTTATATTATTATTTTGATAATTTTTTATTATTATTTTAGGGTTTTCTAGGTTTTAAAGCTTCCTTATAAAGAAGCCTCTAGGCCTCTTTTTATATTCAATTCTTGATTTTTAATAAAAAGTTTTGGCTAGTATTCTCTATCCTTGTTTTCGGTAGATGTAGAGAGATCTCAACAAGTTCAAGAAGCAGGTCCCAAGCGAGGATTATCGAATCCCTTGATTGAGCTGACAAGTCCCGATCGATTCGTTTGAATCATTGGTTGAGCTGTGTTTATTGTAGCTTCCGCTACATCAGTTGGTATCAAGCCAACACTTTGGTTTCTTAATCAAAGTTGGATCCTTAGATATCATGTTAAGTGGATGTGTTTATCCTTACATGGTTGATAGTCCGTTTCTTCAAAGTGAAGACCAGATTTACATAGAGATCTATGGGCCCCCAATTTATGATATTTATGATGATGAGCATCTTATTCAAGACGAAGAAAAGGCGTTATTCAAAATTCCAGAAGAGGTGGAAGTCAGGAGGGTTTTGATCGTTCGTTATCAACAAGAAATTACAAAAGAAGATGCTTGCATGCATAAGATGGAGAATATCACATGTGGAGTATTTAAGAAGCAATATCACTCTCTCTCTCACCCCTAGGCACCCTAGTTAGTTCGAATTTACTGAATTGTCCAGCTAAATCTCGAACTACTTTGAGATAAGCTTCCATGCGCTCCTCTTTTGCTTCGTATTCGCCGCTGTATTGGCTAGTAACGAGCTGGGAGTCGCTGAATGCGTTGATCTCATTCACGCCGATCCCGATTGCGAGTCGGAGTCCGGCTATGAGTGCCTCGTATTCGGCCTCATTGTTAGAGGCGACGAATCCGAGTCTGAACGATTGTTCGATCACTTCTCCGGTTGGAGATGTGAGTTTGATTCCGACGCCAGCTCCTTGTTTGGACGAGGCTCCATCTACGAAGAGTGTCCAAACTTTAGAGAGGGTGGTATCATCGTTATTGGCTTCCGGTGCCAGCTCGATCATGAAATCAGCTAGTACCTGGGCTTTAGCACAGGTTCTAGTTCGATATTCGATGTCGTATTCGCTGAGCTCGATAGCCCATTTAGCTAGTCGTCCAGATTGACTTGGACTATGTAGCATAGTTCGCAATGGTTGCGAGGTCATCACCACGATTGTGTGTGATTGAAAGTAAGGTCGCAGCTTGCGAGCGGACATTACTATTGCTAAGGCAAGTTTTTCCATAGCTGGGTATCTAGTCTCGGCATCAATCAGGGATTTACTTACGTAAAAGATTGGTCTTTGTTCGTTTAGCTCTTCACGAACTAAGACCCCGCTGACGCTGCAGGCGAGACCGCGATGTAAAGGTATAGCGGTTCTCCTTCTACTGGTTTTGCCAGTATAGGAGGTTCGCTGAGGTAAGTTTTGAGCTGTTTGAAAGCTTCTTCGCATTTTTCGTCCCAGAGGAATTTTTTATTTCCTCGGAGGAGCTGGTAAAATGGAAGACACTTGTCGGTTGACCGGGAAATGAACCTATTAAGGGCTGCTATTCGACCGGTTAACCGTTGTACTTCTCTAGTATTTTCTGGAGAAGGCATATCTAAGAGGGCAGAGATTTGCTTCGGGTTCGCCTCGATTCCGCGTTCAGTTACTAGGTAACCGAGGAACTCGCCAGACGGAACTCCGAATGTACACTTAGTCGGGTTCAGCTTCATGCCGTACTTGTTAAGTATGGAGAAGCATACCCGGAGCTGTGCGACGTGGTCTGTTTCCCTAGAGGATTTGACCAGCATATCGTCTATGTCCTTTACTCTGCGAAGGTGGTTCAGCTGATGCAGTTTTCTTTGCACCTGGGGAAGCGTATGCGAGCTCCTCTTTGCGGTATTTCTCTCTGAGAAGAGCTGTGTCTTCATCGAGAGTTGTGAATGCTGATGCGTGATGTAATGTGTTATCTAGTGAAATTGTAGGTCGAACAGTTAGTTCTTCTCTAAATTTCGATTCGTACCACAAGTTGGTTTTATAGGCAAATAGAGCTACTGCCTCGTTAGGGTTTGCAATCTTAGCCTTGACTAATTTGAATCTGTCAATGTAAGATCGGAGTGGTTTGTTTGGAGCTTGTGAAAGTCTCCAAAGATCAGCTTCCGTAATTTTACATTCAATGAAGATGGAATACTGTTCAAGGAAGGCTGATGGGAGCTGGTCGAAATTATCGATCGAGTTTTCGTCTAGCGTTGAGAACCATTCTTGAGCTGGTCCGATCAGGTTCTCAGCGAAAAGCCTAAAGTAGGCAGCTTCTATCTCTTCTGAGGAGAATGGTGCTCAAGATACAACGGGGTTAAAAGCTCGCATGTAAGCTCGCGGATCGCTGTTACCAGAGTATTTTGGGATACTCAATTTGTTGGTATCCCGAATGTAGGTATTTTTTATCCTAAGTGAAAATGGAGGTCGTATAGACTCTTTTATCACTCTGTCGATATCGGGAGCTGAGCTCGTTGCTTGGTGGAACATCGAACTCATATGCTGAAACGATTCAGCAAGGCGTCTGTCGTGTCTCTCCAATCTGGTTTCATGGTCGTGCTAACCGTTTACCAAGTTGATGAGAAGCTGTCTGATCTGTGCAAGATCATCTGGGCTAGCTCGCGGAGGAGCTGGCGTCGCAGATGCAGGTCGAACATGAATAGTCTAATTCTATGGAGTCACAGCTATTGGGGGATGTTCTGATCTGACCCAAACTCCAGAGAGAGGTCTCTGAATGGTGTGTGAACCCAGATTCGGTAGAATCGGGCTCGGAGATGCTACCGGTGTGGCAAGGTTAATCAGGACTGGTTCCACGCGAAATGGAGTGTTTAGATTCACTCCGGTGGAAGCGGTAACAGAGGTGTCGGGACATTCGAAGTGCCGGCAGTTTGGCCGCTACCGACATTCAATGCGATCTGATCTCTCGTTGCACCAGCAGTTTGGCCTCTACTGGTGTTGGAGGTGATCGGAACCAATTGGATCGAGGTTTGGGAGTTAGATCCATGGGTTTGCGATCAGATTGAATCCATTTTCGCTCTTACCTGGCTTGTGTAAGAAAATTTATGTTTCCTCCCCAAAGTCGGCGCCAAAATGTGGGTGCTAAAAGCCACACTCAAAATTTGTATGTTTTGCAAGGAAGAAACTTTGGGAGATTTTACGGCTAGATTTTGATGTAAGTCGAATGAATCGTAAGCAAGGATTTGTCGAAAAGGGATTTGTATTATTCAATGAAAAATAGTTACAAGAACTCTCTCAAGAGAGATAAGAACTAATCTCGAAGGAAAATAGAAGATGAATTGGGTAAAAAGTAGGTCTGAAAGTGGTCAGAAAAAATGGTCCTTGATCCGACTGACGTCCAACTCCTTTTATAACTCCTGAAGCGGCTACGAACCTCCTCCGCTCATCTCGCCACGTGCAGCTAACAATCACGGTGAT
This sequence comes from Microthlaspi erraticum, assembly GCA_902728155.2. NCBI lineage: Eukaryota > Viridiplantae > Streptophyta > Magnoliopsida > Brassicales > Brassicaceae > Microthlaspi > Microthlaspi erraticum. Next base: position 118,995 of record CACVBM020001939.1, on the reverse strand, counting down.
CTCGGACCAGGCCGGATTTGAATAAGATCTTCTTTGACTTCGTTTATCTTCGCTACGCCGACCTGATCCTTGATCGAGCTGGAGCTCTTCTTTACATCGACCTGAATATCTCGGATATTATTTAGCTGGGCTCGGATGGAGATGCTTGGTGGGCTCGAGGTCTTCCCTCTGGGCTTGAGTGGGCGTGGCCTTTAAATCTAGATCAAGGTAATGGGTCCTTGTGGGCTGGATTCCAGATGTGGAATCCGGGTCCAACACAAATCCTTTCTTACCGAAGAAAAAAAAACTATAAAAAAAAATGAAAAAAAAATGAAAAAATTTAGATCCAAAATAATGAACCTTACCAAACGATATTCGATTACTACATACTACCGTTTATAAACCAAAAACTGAACACGAAACTGATTCAATAAAAAACGGATTAGGTACTTGATCAATTGTAAACCCATCTGTAAAGGAATTAAATTGATTTTAATAAATATCATCATCACCAAATTACGCCAATGTAAAACAAGCATTATTAAACCTAATAATTCTCAAAGCGCTATCGTCGTATTATATAAAGCTGGATGCGCACAACATGTCTAAGATTTTTATAAAATATAGGATTGCGACATGTGTCACTTTTAATGTTGATTGGTCCATGTCATTATTTTTAATTTTTTTTTGCTTTTAAATTAATTTATGTAAATTTTCTATTTTACATATTATTTATTAATTAGTTTTCAGTAAAGATAATTTCTCTGATTTTACAATTTACGAGAACTGAATTATAAGTTTCCTATTCATAGATTATCTAAATTTACATATATTATTAGTATTAGTTTCTTTTTTAGTGGAAAATTTACACATGTTTTAAGTAATTATAGAAATAAATTTCCTATTCAGCCAAAAAGATGCTATGGTGTAGCGGTTATCACAATTGTCCTAAACGCAACAGGTATCGAGTTCGATCCTTTGCAGTCCCCTGTTTTTTTTTTAAACCGTTTCAAAAATAATTATATGGACATTGCCATTAGGTTACCACAAAAAAAAAAAAAAAAAATCAGACATCGGCATCTCCAAAACGGGATCTGCTACATCTTCTTCCCCTTTTTTCTACAAACCCTAAAACTGCATCTCACAAAACTCTCTCTCTCTCTCCACCGTCAAACAACAAAAACCCATTCTTCATTTCCCAGATTTCGTAAATCGAATTGGATTTATTTTGCCCTAAACTCCCTATTTCGCATTGTTGCAAGTTTGAAGCTTCAGTACAACTTCAGTTGAGGGAGTATTAGACCAAAAATGGAGAAATTCGGAATCTATTACTAAGATAAGTCTTGTGATTTGACTGTACAATTCGGCTGCTTTAATTTCTGGCGAATTTAAGATTGCTTCTTGGCATTTTTTTCTTATTTCTTCTTCCAAATTTATTTCTTGGTTTCATTATTTCGTTTTAGTCTAGAAGATTCTTGAAAAACAAATTGGATATTGTTTGATAAAGATTAGGATTTGGATAGTTCCTATTTTTGTAATTATCACTTCTCTAATTTCCTTATTGTACAATGACATTGATATACATTGATTCCTTTTTCCATTAGGAATAAGATGATCTTAAATCCTATATATATGTGGTCTTATTGCCACATGAAACCAAGTTCAGAATATACATTCACATCTCTCAATCGATTTTTATAAGTCATGGCAAATTCATGCTCTTCTGTTTCTGATCAGTTAAGCCATACTTTGGTTTTCGATGATCTAAAAAAAGGTTTCAACAATAATGATTTGCTTGTCAGAGTCATCCACTTTTGGGAGGCACGAAACGTTAGAAAAGGCGGATTACTCATGGGTGTAGAACTCCTTCTCATGGATCAGAAGGTATTTGCAAATTTATGTTTAATGTTTTTTTTACTTTGGCTATGTTTCTACCAATTCGTAATATATTTCTGATTTATGTTTTCTGATTTAATTTTTTGCAGTCATCTGTCATTCATGCATTCATTCTGGCTAACTGACTAAGCATATATGAAGCAGCATTGAAGGCTGGATCTGTTTACGTAATCCAAAAGTTCTTGGTCCTTGACAATAACAAATCCTACAGAGTCACTTCTCACAAATTTCTAATCCAGTTCACAGTGAGAAAACTAGCAAACATTGAGAAAACCCAAAATTTAACTCGGTGACGTTATCGAAAATCATTTGACCAAAAAATCAAACCATCAATCGGCGATAAAGGGGAAATTCGAGATTGGTACCTGAGTTAATTGAGAAATTCAGAGGAGAGTCGAAGGAGATCGAAAAGAAGAAGAAGCGTGAGCTCTCCCCTGGGAATAACAAGATTAGCAACAAAGAAGAGGGATCTAGATGATGAGATGGTTCCGGTGGGAATAAGGAAGAAGAAATATTGTTCGATTGTGGTCGGCAAATGAAAGAAAAAGAAACGAAGCATTTCTAATTTCTATGAGATAGGAAAACCGAACCGTAACAAACCAAAAGAATTGAACCGGGAATTGGAAAAACAATTAAAAGATGATGACCCCGGGAAGAAGAAGAAGCCATATGATCTGGAAAAAGTGGGAATACATTTAACACGATTATATCATATGAAACAATTAAAAAACAATTATTTTTTACTCCTGATCTTTCTGATTCCTTTCTTCCCGTCCTTAATGATCTGTAAAATACATTTATATATTTTTTTTCTAGATATAAGACTTTTAAATATAAAAACAGTGATTTAAAAATAAAAAGATGAATTTATTGAATGGAATTAAATGCAAAATTAAAATTAAAATTAAGTATAAATCATAAATTCATAGCTGGAAAAGCTAAACAAATAAATAAAATTAAAAAATAAATTAAGAACTAAAATATGTATTAGACTACTATTGGATAAGTTTGGCAGATAACCTTCATTGGATATAAAAAAAAATTGTCTAATGAATAGTAAAATTAAGGGATTAGTTTAAGAAATTTGAGGATAGGGCTGTTGTATGTTTTTATGACAAAAAAGATTTTTAAAAGGTATCTTACTTATTATGACTACTTATAAAAATAATTAAATTGGTTAGGTAAAAAACAAAATTAAAAGTATATTACAAAAAAAAGTTTATAAAAAAAATTGAAAAATAGTGAAGCATTTTAAAAACCTTTTTTTAATAAATGAAACTATTATTTTCATCCTTTATCAGAAAAACAAAAAAAATTGATGACTCGAACTTGATATACAAATATTCTTAATTGAATCATACCTTTTCTTAATATTATTGAATAAAATTAAAATAAAGAGGACATAAGATTTATTTACAAATATTAAAACGGAACCCGCGCGTGCGCGGGTAAAACACCTAGTCTTGGAAAAGAGGGAAAACATTTAAGGGATAAATTTAACCTTTTATTAATAAAAACGATTTTTTTAAATAAATTGAAAATAATTTATGTCTTGGGAAAAAGGAAAAAAAAAGTAAAGAGAAAATTTTATTCTTTTATAATAAAAAATAAAATTTATATAATAAATTGAAAAAAATGTAATAAAAAATACTTATTAGTACATGGAATAGGTATGTAAACTAAATATCCTAAAACTGTATGGAATAGGTTACATAAACCCCTATTTTAAAAATCCTATTAGTACATGGAATAGGTATGTAAACTAAATATCATACAACTCTATGAAATTTGTTACATGAACCCCTATAAAAAGAGAGCTATTATATTCTCTTTCTCTCATTCACAAATTCATGAAAGCAAATTCAGTAAATCTCTTTGATTCTCTTTCTCTAATTTTAAAATCATGTCTTTGAAAAAATATTATTATATATTAAGCTATAGCTTTCATGATTTAATTGTGTGATTCTATCTTTTGATTAAACTTCTCTCTCATTAAGAAATAAATATAATGTATTTGAAAGTTCATGATATCAATGAAGAATATTTAACTTAGATCAGTTGGATCCAAATCAAAATTATTGTTGCTACTTGTGTCTAATATTTTGAAAACAAGTGTTAACACAAGAAAATTGGAAAAATATATAAAATAAATAAAAAACTAACAAAATAATTAGAAAACAACTAACTAATAATGGAAAGGAAAGTTTATAATGGCTGAGTCAAAAACAAAACTGAATAAACAATATAAATAGAAAACCAATAAAATAATTATCGAGAAACTAACTAATATTAAAAGAAAAATTTATAATGAACTGATATTCTAATTTTAATAGTTTAATTTTTTTGTTAGGTAAAAAATTATTTAAAAAATAAAATTTCATCAACCGAAATCTCTTCAATGGAATAATAAAATTTTCACGAATTAATCAATCAATCAAACTTACACATGTGTAAGTCTTTCAATTTTAGATAAAAGTAAAAAGATAACAAATTAATTCATTTTTCGTATCATGAATTCAGAAAATATGTCAATTATAATAAAAATGTAAAAAGATTACCAATCTAATATTATTTAGAGGTCTTTTATGGGGTTTTAATATTAATCTACTTACTTTTAAAGTGTTAATTTATTTAATATTTTTCTATGATTTATTTCAAAAATTATATATTAAACCCGCGTATACGCGGGGCAGATTAGTAAAACATAAAGTTTTAAAAATCGAGTGGACATCATAAACACCTCTCGAAAATCTAATCGAGACAAGACAAGATCTACGAGTAACAAAAACCCTAGATCCTGAAGTTTGCCAGAGAGATTCAAATTACAAATAGATTCAATCTACGAGGAAAAAGGTAATGGAATCTATGGATTTAGAGAGATTTGATATATAAAAAATAGAACAAACACAACAACTTTCTACATAAGCATAAACGAAACTCAAAATTCTACGTAAATCAGATCTGGAAATTGGAACCTTTTATCTTTTTCACCTCGGCCTCCGATTCTCTTGGTGCTACACGAGAACTGATTAGCATCGATTATGTAAAGTGATGCGAGAAATGTCCTCTTTTTAAATTTTTAGAGTTAGTTTTGTAAATGATGCTAAAGAACCGATGCAAATTATACGTTTTGTTGTAGTGAGTTCACTTGATCAATTGTAAAGCCACCTGTAAGTGAATTAAATGGGTTTCGTTGTCAAAAAAAATTGATCTTAACAAATATCATGATCACCAAATTACGCCACTGTAAAACAAGCATTAAGCCCTAATAATTCTAAAAGCCCTATAAAGCATCAAGTTTTAAAAATCGAGTGGGCGTCATAAAAACCTGTGGAAAATTTAATCAGTGACAAGACAAGATCAAGGAGTAACACAAACCCTAGACCCTGAAGTAACATGAACATAATTAGGCTTCAAATTACTGGAGATCAAACCAAACAAATCAGATCTGGAAAAATCCTCTAAACGAAAACTCAAAATTGGACGTAAATCAGATCTGGAAATTGGATCCTTTTCTGTTTTTCACCTCGGCCTCCGATTATCTTGGTGCTACACGGGAACTGATTCCTGCTCACAAGCCAACGATGGCAAACTCTGAGGCAGTGTCAACCAATCAATTCCCGAGCTGCACCAAGCTAATCTGAAACCGCCGTGACTTTATCATCATCATCGTATCTATCTCTCTCTCTCTCTCTCTCTCTCATTGCGAAAATATGAAAAGAGAAACGACAGAGACAGTTGACGGCTAAGATTTTGTTCTCTGTCAGAATTAGGGTTATTAGTTTATTACATTGGTCACCTCAGGTGGGTATTTAAAGGTAATTACAGACCACAAGATATCAACACGTGTTTTATTAAAAAGTCTTATCGTCCACACACTCGTGTTTCTAGATCTGTCTGATTCACTAAAAAATTAAACCTGAACCAAAAAAATAATCATATGGGTATTTGCGAAGTCAGAATTTCGAAATAGAGTCACCACGTTAACTCTCAATCGCGGTAATGAGAGATCCTTAATGAAAATCTATTATTAAATCTTATGAATTTCTTTTTTTAATTATTTCACGATTTTGTTTTTTCTATATAAAAGTTCATTATTTCCTTATTAAATAGAGTTATTATTATCTTATCTTCAACTTGACTCCACATTCTCGTCTGAGTTTAGCTCTGATACCAAATTATAACGCCCCGACCGCCCCTCCCGGTGAGTCACTCATGCCCTCTCTTTGGACCCGCATGCCCATCTCGGCCCGTGGGCCTCACCCCTGTCCGACGGCCGGTCCGTTATTTTTTAGAGGCTCTATTGGCTTGTTTACTATCCTTGCAATCAACACCCAACCTTTCCCCGTGTTTTGGCCTCATTCATACGGTTTCGGAAATCACTTCCCGAAAGGTCACCCATCCTTCAATTACTCCAGCCCAAACACGCTTAACTCTGGAGTTACTTATAGACATTTGACCGAAAAGGTAAGTGCACTTTGTTGACATAGGTAGCCAAATTAATTCTCTTAAGCCTCTCCTCATTTATCACAAACCGGGATATTACAGGTGTAATCAATAAAGAATAAAACTCGAAACAAAAATATAAAGAGAAATGAGAAGAATAAAGCATATGAAGACACTAGAGTAGATAAAAGAGGAAAAGAAGAGCAAAATACAAGAACAAGAAGATGATAAATCGAAAGATAAGAAGAAACAAAAAACACAGTGTATTGGTGTTTAATTATTGATACTTGATACGCTATGATGCTTCGAGATATATTATTATTTATTTTTTAATGTTTAATGTTCTCAATATGTTGTCATACTTTGAACCAAAAATAATGGTGCTTTGGTGTTTAAAGATTTATTTATAATAATATATAATGCGCCATGAGTCCACAAACTATAACAAATAAATATATATATTATTCATCTTTTCTTTATAAATCTAACCTTAACATTGCTGATTTAAAATAAAAACAACGATAACTTCTCTAAAAAAAACTAAAACAAAAAAAAGCAATCGAGGATAAGTGTGTAGTGTGGTGTTATGGTGTACTGTTTAGGGGACGGGATGAGGCGGGGCGGAGCAGGGAGTTATAATATGGTTAGGGTTTAGGGTGTATGGTTGTTTAGGGGGAGGGTGGGTGGAGTGGGGGTGGTGGTGTTATATAGTGGATTTAGGTAGGGTTTATATTGATGGGTGTAGGGTTTAGTTTTTGGTGCATTTAAAAAAAAATTGAATTATTATGGAAGAATATCAAAATTAAAATTCATTGATTATAAATTAATCTACTTTTCTGAATAACATTCACAAATAGAAAAAAACTAAAACAGTTAAAGCAAATTCAGAATCGAAAGATAACAAAATCAATAGATTTTTAAAAGATCTCGACTATATAACGATAAAAACTATTTTGCAAATCCTTGAAAATCTAAATTATTGAATGAATTGATAGGTGAAATACAAAACATAGACAAAGACGAATAAAAACACGAGTAAAAGAAAAGAAGACGAAGAAAACTAAAGCATGATGAAAAAGAAATAAAATAAGATAAATGGAATGTGAAGAAAAAAGACAAAGAGAGAGAGAGAGGAGGAGAGATTGATACAAGAGAATGGAATGATACAAGAGAAGACGAAGATGATAAAGATAGAGAGAGGAGGAATGAGGAAGAAGAAAAACCGGAAAAATAAAATGAAAATTTTGATTTGTAATTGTTGTTGTTACATGAGAGATTTAGAAACACCTTTACCATAAACAATTACATGAGCATAAAATGACATTTAATATTTTGTTCAAATCATATTGACTAAATAAAAATATTTTGTATTCTTAAAATATCATATGAAATTTTGTCCAACAACAACAACTACACCAAATTAAGCAAAAGAAATTAATAAGAAAAAATTGAAAAGAGTTGTCTATTATATGGTTATGGTGTACTGTATGGATGGGTGGGGGTGGTGTGTTTATTGTAGGGTTAGGGTTTAGAAGGTAGGGTTATACTGGTGGGTGTAGGGTTTTAGTTTTTTGTGCATTTTTTTTAATTCTTAGTTCTTGAGATATTCTAATGAAAAAATAAATTCTTATTTCTTGAAAATTCTAATCAAAAGGAAAATAGCAAAACAACTAAATTGTTTACTCTTTTGTTCAAATCATATAGAATAAATAAAAACATTGCATATTCTTAAAATATCATATGAAAACCCTACATTATAAACCCTTGATGTTTTGAATACGAAAAATATTATTTTAGTTTATAAATGTTTTTATTTTTAAAACAACTCATGTCCGCGGACGTACTAACTCGTATTGTAATAATTTTTAATCTCTCATTTACATAAATGTAATAGTAATTAAAAAAGGTTATTGTACTAAATTTTTTTGTTAAAAGGCCTAAGTTATTGTACGGAGTTACATTCTGAAAAAAAAGAATAAAAAAGCGCCAGTGATTGTTTCTTCATCTACTTTTTATTGTTTCATTTATATTTTTGCAGAAAAGTTTACAGCCAAGAAAGCTAAGCCATACTTTATACGAGCTAAACGGTCGAGATTGAGCAATTCCAAAGGAGCCCTCTTCAGCTCAAATATCATGTTAATCTGATGTGAATTTTGTTCATGTTGTTTATGAGAAGATTTTTTTTTTTTTTTCTACTATTTTTTTATCGTGCTTCTGGGGTTGTTAATTTGGGCTCTTATCGTTGTAAAAGAGGAGAGATATTGTGACCAAAGTCTAACTAAACAGAAAATGAGGTAATTCTTGTGTGGTAGTTGTTTAATATTTCCTTTATTTGTTTTTATGGTATAATTTTTTTTTTAAATTGTTTGTGTGCTTAGATTAGGTAGCTCAGTTTTAGGTTAACCATCAGGGAGTCTTACATTCTGTCTTTCCTTTCCCTGTTCAGAGTAAAACATGCTGCTTGATACTTCTCAGTTCTCATTCTCAACATGCGAGAACTTTCAGCAACACTTTGGAGCCCCTCTTTTTTCCAACTCCAACTAACCCACGTTTCTTACCAAGAGAAACACTAACTTGTTCTAGCTGATTAATAACTCTAGATCCTGACAATTACCTGATGGAGCTCTGGTTTCAACTTTTCCGTCAAAATTAGTTTTATTTTGACGAAAGTGATGATCTTGAGGATAAAAATACAATGATAGCCAATAATTTTTTTTTCCCATGGCGTAAATCTTGTCCGATGCCATCATAATTGCAGCTTGGACAAGTTAATGTCCTACACGTATTCCACCTCGACAAATTTCCAAGACCCGGAAAATCACTTACCGTCCACATGTTGGCTGCTCGCATGTTAAACCTTTGTTTTCTGAAGGATTCTAGCGTTTCAATCCCATTAAACGATAACTCTTTCAACTCTTTGATAAGTGGTTGCAAGTAGACATCAATATCATTCCCATGCATGTGCTTTCCAGGGATAACAATAGATAGGATCATTGATGTCTGCTTCATTGACATCCACTGTGGAAAATTATAAGAAAATAGTACAACTGGCCATATGTTGTAACTACTACTCATTGTACCAAACGGGTTAAAACCGTCAGTCGCCAAGCCTAGTCTGACATTTCTTGATCAAATGCAAATTCAGGATATTTTTGATCAAGTGCCTTCCAAGCCCATCCGTCTCTTGGATGTCGAAGCTTACCATCATTGTTACTACCAGTCGCATACATGTCATGTGTGTAAGCAGTTTTTAATGACATGAATAAACGCTGTAGTCATGATTTTAGAGGAAAATAACGCAAAACCTTTGCAGGAGCTTTCTTTGTTCCATTCTCTGATCTAGAGATTGTACTCTTTTCAGAAACTTTCCAACGAGATGCTTTACAAACTTTGCAAACATCTCTTTCTGCATCTGCTTCCCAATATAACATACAATCATTTGGACATGCATGAATCGACTTATAACTGTTTCCTAATTTGCGAATAACTTTTTCCATGTCATTAAATGAATCTGACTGTTTGGCATGTGTAAATGCTGCTTTCAGCAATCAAGCACCATGGCAAAGTGACCAAGTATTAACATTCCGGCTATGACGTGAAAGTTCTATCGATGTATCAGAGCTTGGCTACGGATTCGCTGTCATCCTACCTTGAGGACTCATTTGCTTCAAGTTCTATGACTTTACTGTTGTTTATGTCTATTAGTACCTATAGGGTGCTCACACAATCCAGGTCCATCTCCACGATGCATATCAATATCAGGAAAAAGATCACGTAAGAGATTTATAGTTGATTCCAATTCAACTTGAGCAATATCAGTAGGTAGGTTTGCATTCCCTGTGACACATATATCCTCACCGTGCAGTACCCAACTTGTGTAAGTACTTAAAAACCCAAAGGACATTAGAACACATTCGAGATATTCTTTTGACTTAGATTTCGATAGAGTACAACAGTTACATGGACATTTCATCACCAATGCAATTGAATTACCAAATGCAAAATCCAAAACACGTTTCAATCCTAATTTGTAATCCTGAAATAAATGTGGCTTGTTTATCCACGGCCTATCCATCACAACCTAAAATGCAAAATTTCACAATCTGTAAGTTTCAGAAATTCAGAAAACAAGAATTGAGATGAGAACCTAGAAAAAAAAACAAATCGATATTATTCTAATGTATCTCTTTACTCATTAATTAGATGTCTCCACGTTCTATCTTTGATTTGGATTTGATTCCAGTTAATTCTCAATGCTTGATCGCTTAAACCAGTGGTTGTTGTGATTGTTATAAAACGCCAGTAACCGCTACTAACCGCTGCGTTTGCGTTTGCGGGTGGTAGCGTGGAAACCAATCATCACCATAATAGCTTGTACGTAATAGAAGAATATGATATAGTTTTTTTTTTAATTAAACTTACTTTATTTATCTCATAAACCCCAAAAGGGCGAAAGTTTACAAAAAGCCAGAGAAGATGAACAAATAGATAAAAATTTAAAAACTCATTTGAAGCAACAATTTTCGCAGCAAAAACAATTAATCCGAGAAGGAACTTAAAGGATTAATGTTGGAAGAATTGGAACCAGGTGTATAGGTAAGAGTTTTGTTGTGATGCAGCAGTGGAATTTACTGAAGGAGCACGAAGAGCTGTTGAGCGATCCATCACGAACAGTTTTTCTGTAAGAAGAAGATTGATTTCCTTAATCAGGACATGAACTGGCTTATCCGCCGAAGCATGGAGTCTCGCATTTCTCTCCCTCCATAAGCAGTAAACAATTGTCTGAACCAAGAGCAAGCAGATCGAGTTTACTTTCCCATTTCCCATTGATGAATGACACCAAAGAACAATGTCATCAATTGAATGAGGCATCCTAAAGACCAGATGTGCAAAGAAACTTCTCCAAATTTCTGTTGTGAAGGCACAGTCGGTGAGAAGATGACTCCTTGTTTCAGGCGAAACATCACAGAGAAGGCAATTATCAGGAACGGCAATGCCCCAAGATCTCAACCGATCTCTAGTTAGAAGCCGGTCCCTCATGACAATCGAGAGGATGAAGGCATGCTTGGGAATGCGATCCTTAAACCAAACGGATTTAGTCCAAGAAAGAGAAGGTGGAGTCGGATGGTGCGAGTCCCACAATGCTGAAGCCGAGAAAACGCCAGGCGGAGAATCTTGAGAGTTTCTCCAAAGAACAATATCATGGTCGCCATTTAGTGTAGCAGGGAGCTCCGGAGGCAAACAGTCTTTAAGCAGCCTTAGAATTGAATGTCTTCCTCTGGTGATAGACCAAGAAACTCCTTGACATGCTTGCTTTACCGAAGACATCTTCTGAATTCCAGAAACTCTAGGACCAGAGGCCCTAGAGATGTCCAATCATCATGGCAAAACAAGGCCGTGGACCCTGAATTCACTTTGCAGAAGAGATGTGGCCTAGCTAGAGCACGCACCTTCAAAATTTTCCTCCAAATCCAGCTTCCAGAATTTGAAGAGAAGGAGACCAAAACAACTGACCCCTTAGAACATTTGTTTTAATCCAGGCTACCCACAGAGATCCCCTTAGAAGAGAACATCAACCAATCAACTTTAAAATGAAAAATTGGCTCAAGTTCTCTAGTCTACGCAAACCAAGACCTCCCGAGCTTTTGTTAGAACAGGGACTTGTCTGTTCAAAAGAACACAAACACAACAAGTGTTTTGCTTGTTGCTCTGTTTTTCAACGAATCCAACAAGAGACAAAAACAGAGTAAACAGAAATTGTATCTTTATTGAATAAAATCGAACATATGTTTTACATCACGTTATAGTGTATTAAATACTAAAACACAACACAACTAACAGTTACGACTAAGACAAAGAGTTGTGACTCTCTTTGTGTAAACACGACCTAAACAAGAGACACAACTTTACAAAGACATCGTTTAATACAAACATTATAATAACTCACACACATTATCCTAACTTATACAAGACTAAACTCAATTAACATCAACACTCCTCCTTAATTGAGTTTCGGTCTCACTCCAAGCTTCCTTCGTAGTTCTTCAAACCTTGACCCGCCAAGTGCCTTTGTTAGAAGATCTGCGAGTTGAACTTCTCCTTCGCAATACTTGAGTTGAATCAAGCCTTTGTGTTCAGCCTCTCGAACAAAGTGATACTTGATCTCTATATGCTTAGTTCTTCTGTGTTGCACAGGATTCTTACCAATTGCAATTGCAGACTTGTTATCGCAGTAAATCGGGACACCATGTTGAGACTTGAAACCAACCTTGACCCGCCAAGTGCCTTTGTTAGAAGATCTGCGAGTTGAACTTCTCCTTCGCAATACTTGAGTTGAATCAAGCCTTTGTGTTCAGCCTCTCGAACAAAGTGATACTTGATCTCTATATGCTTAGTTCTTCTGTGTTGCACAGGATTCTTACCAATTGCAATTGCAGACTTGTTATCGCAGTAAATCGGGACACCATGTTGAGACTTGAAACCAAGTTCTTCGAGAAGCCTTTGCAACCAGATTGCTTGATTTGTTGCTGCACACACCGCAATGTACTCTGCTTCTGCTGTTGATTGTGCCACCGTTTGTTGTTTATTTGACTGCCAACTAAACATTCCTGATCCAAGAGTAAAAACATACCCAGATGTACTCTTTTTGTCTTCAACCGAACCACCCCAATCGCTGTCTGAGTAGCCAAGCAACTCTGGACTTTCAACACTTGTGAATAAAACTCCAAAGTTTGATGTACCTTTGATGTATCTCAGGACTCTCTTGGCTTCCTGATAATGCTTCATGAGCGGCGCAGACATGTATCGTGAGAGATAAGAACTTGCAAACATCACATCTGGTCGTGATGCACAAATATACAACAGACCACCAACAATGCTTCTGAACTTTGTTGGTTCACCGTACTCTCCATCTTCTTCTATCTTTTTGCCGTTTGGTGTAAGTGGAGAACTTACACTCTTGCTTCCATTCATGCCAAACTTCTCAATGAGTTTGTTGGCATACTTTTCTTGTGATAAGAAAATTCCACGATCATCTTGAATTATCTCCATTCCAAGAAAATAACTTAACAGCCCCAAATCTGTCATCTCAAACTCCTTCTTCCTATCTTCCTTAAATCTTTCTTTCAATGAGTTGAGAACTGCTTCCTGTAATCACCAAGTCGTCCACATAGAGACTCACGATCAAGACATCCTTGTCTTTCTTCATCACATACAGGGCTGCATCATTCATACTTCTTTGGAAACCACTTTGTAGAAAGTATGAGTCGATTCTTCCATACCAAGCTCTAGGGGCTTGCTTCAAACCATACAGAGCCTTGCGGAGCAACAGAACCTTGTCTTCTTCTCCTTCAACTACAAAACCAGGCGGCTGTGCAACATAGATCTCCTCTTCGAGCTCTCCATTGAGGAAGGCGGATTTTACATCCATTTGATAAAGCCGCCACTTCTTTTGTGCCGCAAGAGCAAGTATGACACGTATTGTGTCATGTCTTGAAACAGGTGCAAAAGTTTCAAGGTAATCAACACCATACTCTTGAGAAAAACCTCTTGCGACTAACCTTGCTTTATGCTTGATTGGATCTCCATTTGCATTAGTCTTAATGCGATAGATCCACTTCACACTGATGATGTTTTTCTTTTCTGGTTTCTCCACAAGTCGCCATGTTCTGTTTTTCTCTATCATCTTGATCTCCTCTTCCATGGCCTTTCTCCATTCCTCTATCTCTGAGGCTTCATCATAGCTTTGTGGCTCCTCTGATGCTACAAAGCATGCTTCATATGCAGGCACCGCTTCTTGTAGATCCTCCATAGGTGCGATTTACATAATTTCAGTCATGGACTTGTACTTCTTTGGTGGTGTAGATGACGTCTGAGCATCTTCTTCTTCATCGTGATGTTGATCAACAGGTTGAGTCAAAACAGGGCTGTGGTTGTTTTGATGTTGATTTTCTTCAACATCTCGATCTTGTAGGACATTCAAGGGAAGAGTAAACACCTTCTGTACTTCTCTCTGTCTTTTCCAGTCCGACTGCTTTCCTTCTTCGAATGCTACATCTCTAGATATCTCCACCATTTCATTCTCTAGAATGAGCACTCTGTATCCTTTTGTTTGGCTGCTATAACCAATGAAGATCCCACGTCTTGCCTTCTCATCTAGCTTGCTTCTCTTCTCTTTAGGCACATGAACGAAACACAGACTTCCAAAGATCTTCAAGTGATCAACTGTTGGTTTCTGATCACTCCACTTCTCAATCGGTGTGATATCATCTTCAACAGCTTTACTGGGTAGACGGTTTTGCAGATACGCTGATGTATACACTGCCTCAGCCCAGAACTTGTGAGGAAGGCCCTGATCAACAATCATTGTTCTTGCCATCTCCACTAGAGATCGGTTCTTTCGTTCTGTTGAGGTGAGTAAGGAGCCGTTATCTGCCTCTCGATTCCCCATTGGTTGCAGAATTCATTGAATTCACTCGATGTGAATTCACCACCACCATCAGATCGAAGCACCTTTATCTTGCTTCCAGATTGAGTTTCCACCATGGCTTTATACATCTTAAACACCCCAAATGCTTCTGACTTGTTTTTAAGAAAGTATGTCCAACACACGTGACTGTAATCATCAACAAACAACAAGAAGTACCGGCTTCCGTTAAGTGACATTGTTTGCATCGGTCCGCAAACATCTGTGTGAACAATCTCAAGTTTCTCCTTTGTTTTTGTTTGAGATTCCTTTGGGAAAGCATCTCTTGCTTGCTTTCCACGCTTACATGCTCCACACACTTCTTGATTCACTTTGAAACTTGGTAAGCCATTCACCATCTTCGCCTGGTTTTGAGTCTTCAACTTCTTGAAGCAATGAGATTCGGTGTGATTTTCCTTCTTACAGAACTTACACCATCTCTTTCCTTTGCCTTGAGATCCATGACCCTTGTCGTTGTCTGTTTTGAACCCAGATTTGCCTCCTCCTCTTGATTTAGCAAAAAACACCCCTTCTGTCATGTTCTCGTTTCGGACTTCCACACGCTTCTCGTGTGCCTTAAGAGTTCCCAGCAAATCTGTCACAGGCAGCAAACTCAGATCCTTTGTTTGCTCCAACACAGCCACAATGCTGTCAAATCTCGCTGGGAGAGATATGAGAATCTTCTGGACAATGTGATAATCCGTCTTCTCTTCACCATGAACCCGTAATTGATTTCCAAAATCAATTAACTTCTCTGTAAAAAACCTTTATGTTGTCACCGTCGTTCATCTTCAAATTTTCGTACTCTCTTCTTAGCGATTGAAGTTTGATCAATCGTACTTGAGGAGAACCTTGGTATTCGGATTGCAGAGAATCCCAAGCCTCCTTTGATGTTTTCGCTGGTGCTATGCGAGAGAAAATTTGATCCGACACGGCTGTCTGCAAAATTTGCAACGCCATCATATCGTTTGTTGACGCTTCCTCCCATTGAGTTTTTAAGCGCAACACGGCGGGAGTCTCCTCTCCCTCAACTGGTCGATCTGGAACACCGGCTTCAATCACCGACCACAACTTCCTGGTCTTAAAGATGGTTGTCATGATACGCCAGAAATCGTATCTATCCACCATCAAATATGGGAATCACTTGATGCGATGTTGCTTCCATCGCTCTTCACGAGTTCGTTTGAACTTGTACTCCAATTTGCCCCTTTGAATCAGTAGGGCTCTGATACCATGTTAGTACAGGGACTTGTCTGTTCAAAAGAACACAAACACAACAAGTGTTTTGCTTGTTGCTCTGTTTTTCAACGAATCCAACAAGAGACAAAAACAGAGTAAACAGAAATTGTATCTTTATATTATTAATTGTATTCTTTATATTATTAATTGAGAAGTACATTCTAATGTTTGGATACAAGAATTAGAGAAACATCTATTTGGATAGAAGAATAAATGGAAACAAAAGTTGTTTGGATATAAGAATAAGAGAAAAATCTATTTGGATAGAAGAATAAATGGAAAAAATTGTTTGGATACAAGAATAATAACTTAAAATAAACCGATGGTTTAGAAAACTTCCGTTTTCCATCTCTTAAAAATCTGCAAAAAAGAAAACTTAACATAATCTAACGATAATTCCAAATCAATAGAATATGCTTTTTGGATTTTCGGGTTTTTATAGACAAGTTCGGGTTTGGGTGAAAATCTGAGACATAATTTTATAGAGATATATAGAAATTGTTCGGGTTTCTTTGAAAATTTCTGTTCGGGTTAGGTTCAATTTTTTTTTTCAGTTTAGGGTTTTCCGGATTTTTTAGATTTCTGGTTTTCGGGTTTAGATATATTAAAAAATTGAGTATTTTAAAATTTTGATTAGGTATTGGGGTCGGGTTCCGGGTGAAAAAGTTTCCAGATTTTTTTTGTTCAGTCAGGGTTTTCGGGATTTTTTTGATTTCGGATTTTCATGTTTAGACCTATTAAAAAAGTTTGGGTTTTTAAATTTTTTGATTAGGGTTTTTTGTCGGGTTCGGATTTAGGGTTTAAATTTTCTACACAAAACAACAACGTCACACCGCACAAACGTGCGGGTACTCTACTAGTTAAATACTAAAACACAACACAACTAACAGTTACGACTAAGACAAAGAGTTGTGACTCTCTTGTGTAAACACGACCTAAACAAGAGACACAACTTTACAAAGACATCGTTTAATACAAACATTATAATAACTCACACACATTATCCTAACTTATACAAGACTAAACTCAATTAACATCAACAGCTTTTGGGAGTACATACCGAGTCCCAAGAAACCTTTTCTCCACGAACAGACTCCGCCGACCCATTCCAAAGATAGGAGTTATACAGTTTCTCTAGTAGATCCAAGCAGCGTTTTGGTAGAGGAAAAGTCGCTCCCAGAAACTAATGAGACTATAAATGACCAATTGAATAAGCTGCAAAAGACAATTGTCTTGCCGTCTACGAGCAAATCCGTGAGCGAACCCTGTCTATCCGAGGCTGAAGACCCTGCTGATGCTGAATTTTCCTCAAGTGCTTCTTAGTGACAGGTGGTCGTAAAGTAAGCGCGTCTTCTGATTTTAGAAGCTTAAACCTGTTCCGGAGCACAACTTGACCATTACTATTAATGCTCTCTTCTTCTAAGAACTGATCTGAAGTGACCGGTGAAGCTAGACGAGCATTGTCTAAGGCTGACGTCAAACTAGGTGGGGGAAGCGATCTTCTGGCTACATGTTTTGGAGATGGAAAAACCTCCTCCTCCAGTGATGAGGATAAAAAACGAAGGGATTCGGAACGACCAGGGGAGCAAGATGAGGAACCAACCTTCACAATTGCAGGAACTCCACAATCCACAATTGCAGGAGCTTCCACTTCCACAAGTACAAGAGCATCAACTTCCACTACCGAATGGACTTAAGGTGACGAGAGTGGAATAGCTGGAACTGATGCAGCGAGTTCTTTGGCCTTAGATGCCTTGGAGATAGCAGGAAGGGGGTGTAAAGGACAGCGAAGAACAAGGTTCCCAAATTCTCCACAGTTTTCACACTTGGGAGGAAGTTTTTGAATTTCCGCCAGAACAATAGCTGAATCCCCGAGCTTATCTGTTATCCTAACAGCATTGGAGCGTTTCTTAGCCAATTCAACTACTACCTTCTGTTTGACCACACCCTTGGAATAAGGTTTCATAATGGGAAATTCCGAATGGAGAGGGATTCACACATCTGAAGTGATGGTGCTGAAGCCCACTTCAGACCAGAGTTCCCGAGGTACTTGTCGAAATAAAACCCAACCGGAGCATGAACTAGCTTCATCTATGTTTGATAATGAGGTCCAAGGAGACACCGTAATAGAGCAGGTCCCCGTATGCCAAAAACCAACATCCAGGACCCAATTCAATGTGTCAATACAAGGGATTAAGATCAAGTAAACACAAGGAAAGTGATACTTAATTGAAATGCGACATTTAATACCCCAAATCGGATTTAGATTTGAGAATATTTTTGCTGGAGAAGGAGGAGTCCCATGGAAATAAGCCACAATGTGATTCTTCCATTTTTGAGATGAGCTTAGGGTAATGGAATTGGGAGCTTGGATCTCGGGGATACCATCTGACGAAGGTGACGCAGAACCTATCTTTGTCAAGTTCTTGAAGGGAGATTTGAACTGTGAAGCCGATGAAGCCAAGAGAGGCTTTTGAACCTCAGGGGTAACCTTTGGAAGTGAAGAAGCCAGATCGACAGACGGCGGCGAGGAAGCTATCGGATCTGGGGGCGAAAGACCCAAGGGAGGGCTGAGTGAAGAGGGGATGAGAGGAGGCGAGTGACAGAGGAAGAGTAAGTCTGGAGGAACATCTGAGGGATGGAGAGAGGGCCCAGCGGCCATTTTGAGGTAAGAAGAGAGGAGGAGGATTCTCAACGACGAGCGTGAGGCTTCGTCCCTGGCGACGGATGGAGGAAAACCAGATTGCCTTTTTGTCGCCTTTTAGGAGAGATAAACTTTGTTCTTTTTTTGTATAGTTACTTTTGTTTTTTTTTTCAAAATAAGATGTACTTGGAGGTGATGTGTTGGCGTTACAACTAAAGCTAGGGTTTGAAACTAACTAACTCAAATAATTGTTTTGAATTTATTAGGATACCACTACAAGAGAACTATTTTTTAGTGTCATTTTTTTTTAAGTTTAGTATCATTTTTCAATTTGGAAGCAACGGAGCCGGCAGATGTGGCTAGCCCTGGGTGACAAAAACACAAGCTACTTTCACGCTGTAACAAAGGGAAGGAAAGCAATCAATAAATTCTCCGTGATGGAAGATGAAGATCAGAACGTGGTATATGAAGAGGCACATATAACAAGAGTCATTACTGAGTATTACCATAAACTCTTTACGTCAGAAGAAGGGGAAAGAAGAGAAACAGTGGCTTAGGCTCTCAAGCCCTGTATCTCAGATGACGTGAACTCGCATCTGACATCTATCCCGACACCAGACGAGATCAAACAGGCATGCTTTGCAATCCACCCAGATAAGGCTCCAGGACCTGATGGTTTCTCAGCTGGATTCTTCCAAGCAAACTGGGATACGGTCTCTAGTAAAATCATCACCGAGATACAGAGCTTCTTCACGACGGGGATCCTGCCAAAGAACATCAATGCGACGCATGTGAGGCTCATTCCAAAAGTCACAAGTCCAAAGAAAGTAGCGGACTATAGACCAATAGCGCTGTGCAACGTCTACTTCAAAATGATATCCAAGATTCTTACCCTGAGGTTACAGCCGGTTCTCAATGGCATGATTTCAGAGAATCAATCTGCTTTTGTCCCACAACGAGCTATATCAGACAATGTGCTCATCACACACGAGACTCTACACTACCTGAAGACATCAAAAGCAAAGAAACAAGTGTATATGGCAGTGAAGTCAGATATGACAAAGGCTTACGATAGAATAGAGTGGGAGTTTGTTCGCCTAGTACTAGAGAGACTTGGATTCCATCCCAAATGGATCCAATGGGTGATGCAGTGTTTAACAACAGTCTCTTACACGTACCTCATTAATGGATCAGCGCAAGGGGCAGTTACTCCGACTAGAGGCATCCGCCAGGGAGACCCCCTATCACCATATATCTTCATCTTGTGTAGCGAGGTCCTCTCCGGACTGTGTAATAGAGCACAAGTGGAAGGAAGATTGCCTGGGATTCGTGTATCCAAACGAAGCCCCATAGTGAACCACCTGTTGTTCGCTGACGATACAATGATATTCTGTAAAGCTGACCCAAAGAGTTGCAAAGAACTACTCTCCATCCTCCGGAAGTATGAGGAAGCTTCGGGACAAAAAATAAATCGACAGAAGTCAGCAATAACGTTTTCATCGAAGACCGACCAAGCAGTGAGGCAACAAGTCAAAAATGCTCTAGAGATACAACAAGAAGGAGGAAACGGGAAATATTTAGGCTTGCCTGAACACTTTGGAAGGCGAAAGAAAGATCTATTTAGCCAAATAGTGGACAGAGTCAAGCAGAAAGCTCAGAGCTGGTCCACAAGAAGATTGTCACCTGCGGGAAAACTAACAATGCTAAAGTCAGTTCTAGCTGCAATGCCAACGTATACAATGACATGCTTCAAGTTCCCAGTCTCGCTAACTAAGCGTATACAGTCAGCCCTAACTAGATTCTGGTGGGATGGCAACGACGAGACGAAGAAAATGTGCTGGATCTCATGACAAAAGCTCACAAAGTCTAAAAAAGATGGAGGACTAGGCTTCAGGGACTTACAAAACTTCAACAATGCGCTACTGGCAAAAGTGGCTTGGCGGTTCCTAACATCCCCCGACTGCCTCCTGGCACGGATATTACTGAGTAAGTACTGTCACGATGGGAGATTTATGGATTGCGCACTACCAAGCACAGTGTCGCATGGTTGGAGAAGCATCTGTGTGGGCCGAGACCTTCTGAAACCGCATGTGGGACGAGCAATCGGGGATGGGAAAACCACAAGAGTGTGGAGCGAACCATGGATCTCGTTAGACAGACAAGCGTGCCCTATGGGACCCCCATCGGAGAAAACAAAAGACATGTTAGTGGCAGAACTTCTTTCTCCTAACACAAACAGCTGGGACAGAAAGAAACTACAAGAGATCATACCTCAACATGAAAATGAAATACTCGAGCTACAACCTAGCAAACTGGGAGCACATGACAAATACATCTGGACACCCTCGGAGTCTGGAATCTATTCAGCAAAATCAGGGTACTATGAATCCCTGAAAACAAGTGAAGAAGAGAGTGAGGGCCTGGAGAACCAAACACAAGACTTCGACTGGATAAAGAACATTTGGAAGGTGAACACTTCCCAGAAAACCAAAATGCTCATGTGGAGAACGATGAATGGAGCGCTACCGGTGGGAGAAAACCTGAGGGCAAGGAACATCAATCTCAACATCATATGCCCACACTGTGGTGGAGAAGAAACCACAGAACACTTGTTGTTTCACTGCACATATGCTGCCCAAATCTGGAGGAAGATTCCGAGTAAGGAGCAAATAGAGCCAATGAGAATTGATACATTTAAGGCAGGTTTGGAACTCTCACCTTCGATAGTCTGCTTGCCGCCGACGGGTATTGGAGAAGGCCCAATTTTCCCTTGGATCGTGTGGGCAATATGGATCGCGAGAAAAAACCAATTGATATTCGAAAATTGTCGTCAATCACAGGAGGAAACGCTGACTAAGGCACTGGTAGCTGCAAGAGAATGGCAAAGCGCACAACACCAAATTAAACGGAAGGAACAAAACCAGAGTCAAGCCGGAAGAAGAGATTTTAGTCGGGGAAACCTGACTCGAAATCGGAGAGGAACCACATGCAAGACCGACGCCGCGTGGAGAGGAGACAACAAATCAGCGGGATTCGGCTGGGTCTTCTACAACACCATGCCGGATCAACGGGAGGAACTCATTCAACAAGGAGAAGGCGCAACAAGCCATATCAGATCACCAGTGATGGCAGAGGGTATGGCGATGCTGATGGCTTTCACACGAGCAAGAGATATCGGCATCAACACAATCACAATAGCTTCAGATTTGCTTCAGCTAATCAAAGCAATCAACAAGGAGTCTTCCTCAAAAGAGCTCCACGGGATTCTACATGATATCCTGGATCTATCCTTAGTTTTCGATTCAATTTCGTTTGTTCATGTCGCAAGAGAAGCGAACCGTCAGGCGGATGGTTTAGCAAAAAACGCTTTGCGTAATTTCTGTAGTGAACCGGTTTGAGATTAATGAAATTAAGTATTTGCACAAAAAAAAAGGATGGGATTTTAACGTACTGTGGAGTAGATGCAAGCCACTGTTGCATAGAACACAACAAGGAAGAAAGCTTTATAGTTTGCATAACCAACACATTTATTTATCCAAAGGCAATGGTGATCCTGTCACATTTGTACATTTGAAAAATAAACGTTCACATAAATAATTCCAAACGCAAGGTCTGGTGAAGCTAGGACTTAAAAGTGTTAAAATTTACCAACCATCTTCAAGACACATCTTCTGCAAACTCGGCAATGGTGAGTCCGAGGAGGCTTATACGCAAAGCACTTGTCACATTTCCTTGATTCTGTAGCCTAATAAGAAAGCTTAAAACCTTTATTTTTAACACCAAGGGAGAAAAAGGCGTTGACTTTCATCTATTCTTCAACAACTAAGAATCTGTTCCTCAGCTCAATAAGTGACATTCGAAATAACAGCAGACAAGACCTAAAGGTTCACGGGTTTATCACTGCTACTGGTTCAAAATATCAACAAAACATAAGCCCTTGTCTAATCCTGTTCTAAGAACCTAAACCAAACAGACATTTCAGAAAAACTTCAATACAAACCAATAAATCCCCCAAATGCGTCAAAATTTAGAGGAAAACAGGGAGCTTACGTTACTATGGGACCGGCCTGAATCCTCAACATCAGGAGCATAAGATGCAGGGACACGACCTGGATCTATGAGAACGCAAATGGAGAGGGAAAAGAGACAGAGAGACGCCAAGAAGCTGAAGAGCAAAGATTCATTCATACCAAGAAGACAATGACAACAATCACAACCCAATACTATCCCTATCAGATTAAAACAATGACAACAATCACAACTCACATGTACAGAACAGAGGCAGCAATCACAAAGAAATCAAAAATCATGTACAGAACAAAGGCAGCAATCATCCAAAGGCATCAATCTACTCAGTAAACTCAAAATGGCCATTCATGGAGAAATGTCAGAATTGCGTTTTAAACACAATACTCAAAATTCAAAGTACAGCAATCTACAGAACAAAGGCAGAAATCATCCAATGTACAGAAATCTACTGATCTCAAACTCAGTAGCAATCATCCAAAGGCAGAAATCATCTATATACACAATGATGATTCAATAGAGCAACGAGAATGGGATCTCAAATTCAATAGAGCAACGAGAATGAGAAACATATATGTTTAAGAGAAGCGTGATTGTCAAAACAATCGATCAAGTGACGGCAACACCAACATAAGCGTGATTGTCAAAATTTCTCGTCTAGAACCTAAAACCCAGAAAAACTCAATATACACCGGAAAACCAAATCGAGCAAATAGAAATTCGTCGACTCCGATTCAACAATAACTAAAAGGAAGAGAAATTTGAGCAAATAGAACACGAAATAGAGATCGATTCCACAATTCGAGACCAAAAGCACAAGCAAAATCACTAAGTATGCAAATTAGACCAAAATCTCAAAATAAGTTCAGCCATACCTAATTAATGAGTTCTGGGATCAGCGATGGTGATGATGGGAAAGGTTCTAAGCGATCGGTGACCTCGGTGATGGTGATTTGATCGGAGATCTAGAGCTTCGCCGAGATCGAGCTGATCGCGAAGCTTCGCGATAAGAGAGGAGAAGTTTTTTTCTTTTCTGATTTTTTTTCTTTTACTGTTTCAACGGCATTTGTTTTTTTTTAAATTCAAACCATCTTTAATCATTTTTAAAAATAGGGATTATTTTGTGTCATTTACCTATAAGTGATACAAAAAACTGTTTATTCTATCATTTACCTAGAAGTGATACTAAAAATTGTTTCTTTGTGTCATTTTTAGTTTAATGATATTAAAAACTAATTATTAGTGTCATTTGTAAGTAAAATGATACAAATATCTTTGTTTTAGTGTCATTTTGAACAAATGATGCTTTCTAATTTGATTAATTTTTAAGTTAACATCATTTTTAACAAATGATACAAGATAAACGACACTAAAAAATACTTTTCTTGTAGTGTACTTTCATTTAGCTTCATCTTTGGCTGATATAGCATTAAGATCATTTTTGTAAGTGATGTTAACAAATAATATTAAAAACATTGATTATCTAATTGATGTAATATCATTTTTCTTAAAGTGATACCAAACACAATTGTAGTGGTTATATATGTTAGAGTTTTGATTTTGAAATAGAGTAAGAGTAAGAAAGAGAAAAAAAAAAGAGAACAAAACAGAACAAGAGATAAATTATCTCATCACTTATGAAAAACACAAGAAGTACGAAATATACACTTTTGTTTATCTAAAACTTGATGTGTTACATCACATGTTACAGTGTGTTATATACTAAGACAAAACACAACGAATAGTTTTGTTTCTTCATCTTGTGTATAACACAATCTAACCAAAGAGTTGTGACTTTACAAGACACCGATTAATACACACATATCTTAACTTAGGTATATTAAGACCAAACTCAATTAATTTCAACACTTCATTATCCATTAGCAAAAAAACATCTTCTTGAATGGAAAACTTGTATTTACCTAGTTTCGAGCTCACCGGCCAATGAATCAGGTAGAGATCAAGATAATCCAGTTTAAGATTTCTGCAAAACAAAATGTGTGAAAGACAAAGATGTGTCAAACCGAAAAAATATTACATTTAAGTAAATGGAGATTAAACATATCTAAGTTTCCAAGCTATTTTCAATACACTAATGTTATACCAATCAAGTTTTGGCTTTCATTTTAAAACTAAGAATGAAACCCAGAGTGACTTCTATCTAAACCCAGAATTATTGAAAGTTTGAAACAATATTCGAGATTTATGAGCTTGAATCATAATGTGTTTCCGACCATGCATGCATTTTATTCTCATATAATAATTCCCTAAATCTCATACTTCAAACTCCGTCGAGTGCTTTTTTTTTAACATCTTGTACCTGATTTGTTTTAGGGTGAATTAGCTATTTAATCATATTGGGGACTGAAATGAAGAATATAGCCATTACAAAATCAAATATAGAGTGACTAACCAAAACCAAATTTTCTGGTCAAGATTACCCTTGAAGCTATAGTCTATTTTACATAGATAAAAACAGAATAGTAGAATAGTATTGGTTAATCCAGAATTACAGTACATGTTTCTCAATTGAAATCGGAAACATTGTTCTCCAAAATAATAGTTACATAAATTGCTTTTCTGGTATAACAACAATTATCTCAATCTCCATTCAATATGCTCTTTTGGATCATATTTCTTCTTAACCCACAATAATTCTCTACCAAAGAGAGAAATTCATGATCTTAACCTCTCAATCATAGTACTACACATAACAATATCTCTTTGTGACATTTCGTCGAACAATTTTGTGGGTCTCAGTAATTATGCCACAAAAAGAATTTGGTCAAGTCCCCAACAGATTTCGTGATGAACATAAACGCTTAAGAATTGATAACATACAATTTTTGGAAGAAAAATAAATAGAATGGAGATTGAAGATGATAGACTGAGAAGAAGAAGTAGAGAGCGTAGCTGATGACAATATAGCAAAAGACATGAAAATGGTTTAGGGAAGAAAACAGAGTTTATGAAAAACATCGAAGATGCTCTTTCTGAAATGAGGGGTTCAAGATTGGAAGAGGTGTAACAGAATCAAATCTGATATAACTTACAGCGATTGATCTCACGTTTGTTGAGAATTGAGAAATCAATTGTTCGAATTTCAGAAGAGGAAGAAGAAGAAGAGAAGGATAATTTAGTCATTAATACATATTATACAAAGAATACTCTAGCCACACATTAATATGGCTATTTGGTGAATTTTACTTTTTTTTATGGTTATCTGTTACAATTTCCTTTTTTTTTAATGCAATTATACCATACCAATGTAATTTTTTATTTATTTCCTTCACTCAGAATATAACTCCAATATTCAATTACTACAACCATTTTTATTCAAAAAGATATTTACATCCCTTTTTACTCAAATCTAGGTTAGGATTCAGACAGATCTAGAAACACGAGTGTGTGGACTGTCTAGAAACACGAGTGTGTGGACGATAAGACTTTTTAATAAAACACGTGTTGATATCTTGTGGTCTGTAATTTCCTTTAAATACCCACCTGAGGAGACCAATGTAATCAACTAATAAACCTAATTCTGATAGAGAACAAAATCTTAGCCGTCAACTGTTTCTTTCGTTTCTCTTTTTATCTTTTCCCAATGAGAGAGAGAGGCAAAAGAGAGAGATATGATGATGATGATAAATTCGCTTGGTGCAACTCGGGAAACCACATGGTTTGCCATCGTTGGTTTGTGAGCAATCAGTTCCGGTGTTGCACCAAGATAATCGGATCCAATTTCCAGATCTGATTTACATAGAATTTTGAGTTTGCGTTTATTTTTGTGTTGAAAGTTTTTGTATATTTTTTTCTTTTTGGTTTTAAAAGTTTTTGTATTTGTTTGATTTGTTATATTAGATCTCTCTAAATCCATAAATTTCATTACCGTTTTCCTCCATGATTGAATCTTATTTGTAATTTGAAGCCTAAATGATAATTATGCTCATGTTCTGGAAAACTTCAGGATCTAGGGTTTTTGTTACTAGTAGACTTGTCTTGTCTCCATTAGATTTTCGACAGGTTTTTATGCCCATTCGATTTTTAAAACTTTATGCTTTAGGTGAGTTTACAATTGATCAAGTGAACTACTGATGCCTAATCCGTTTTTTTGTTGAATCAGTTTCGTGTTTAGTTTTTGGTTTATAAACTGTAGTAATCGAATATCGTTTGGTAAGGTTCATTATTTTGGATCTAAATTTTTTCATTTTTTTTTCATTTTTTTTTATAGTTTTTTGTTAGGTAAGAAACCATTTGGAGTGGCACCTTTTCCATCTAGCAGAAGACAATTTTGTGTCTTATTTGCCTGCTTCGATATTTTGAATGTGGTTCCTTTGTTTTTAGACATATAGTTATTTAGTTATCATTCTATCATTTATTTTGTCAACAGTTTAGTTATCATTCTATCATTCTAGGTTGTTTTGTGTAGATTAAGAAAATAACTATATTTATTATTTTATTCCTACTTAATGTATTGTTTTATTTGATATGGGTGATTAATAAGGTAAAAAAGTAGGAAGAGCTTTGGAAAATATATCATAAATTTACATTGAAAAAATTAAACGACAACTGAAACAAAACAAATATTAGATCCAGAACGACAATTAAAACAAAACAGAAGAAGTAGTAAAACTGATCAACTACTACTCTCTCTGTTTCGTTTTAGTTATCGTTCTAGAATTAATTTTTTTGTTTTATATCACTTGTTGTTTTGTATTTTCAACACATATATTTTTTTCAGTATTATACATACTTTTTTAACTCACTAATTGTTCATATCAATTAAACCAAAATATTAATTAGAGTTTAAATAATAACTTTAATCATTTTCTTAGTATGCATGGGAAACTTTAAAACCATAACTAAAAGAAATGGATGGAGTAATTTATTACGTGAGCACCATGAACCAAAAGTAATCTCGATCGCATCAAAATTCTATATTTAATACTTTCTCTGTTTTATTTTACTTGTCGTTTTAGATTTTTTTACGCATTTTAAGAAATAAATTAAATTTTTTTGTTTTATCCCTATTTAATATATTCATTTGTTTGATATGAAGAATTAATAATCTAAAAGAATATGGATAAAAATAGAAAATATATCATTAATCTACATTAAAAATACAAAATGACAATTAAAATGAAATTAAAAAATTTAGCCTAGAACAACAACTAATTCAAAACCTATGGAGTAACACCTAAATAATTCCGACCAAGTTACAAAAAAAAAACTTTTTCTAGTACGTGTAAGCAATAACTAGCGTACATATAACCTAAATGTTACGTCATCAGTTAATTTTTTGTACAGTAGGATATCTAGTCTATGACATTATTGTCACTAGGGATTAAAGCCCGCGCAAGCGCGGGTTGTTTGCGATAATTTTTCTGTTTGATTTTATTTATATTATTGATTTGAAATTTTGAATTATGATGGTTATATGTTAACTTCCATGTTTTGGTTATATTTTGAGTTAACCCAACAATTAACACTAACAATATGATCAATTTTTTTTATTAAGATATTAACACCTTACTTCATCTCGAGTTTTCTATTTCTAAAATTTAATATGCATTTGACTCAACGTTAAAATTTGTAAACATGGTGTAGAATCGCAATTGCACTCAAAATATGATGAAAAACAAAAACATGTATAACTTCTTACATATATGCTTTGTTGTGGTAGCATATGACAATTGATTATTTTCTATTATGTTAGTTTTGTAAATATAAATTGTATTTTTGAAACAAACATGTCACCATTCTTAAAATTTTCATGCTTTTCGTTGCAATGAAATTTAAATAATAACTCGACTTCTATTTTTTAATAAAACAAACTCTAACTCTAATTTTTTATTAGCTTTTTACTATGTTAAATAATTTATATTGTACCTTTTTTACTTGTAAGCACATTATAACATTTTTAAATAGGATAAATCCTTTGAGTTAAAACCTAACTATATACTATTTCAAGTTAAATATTTCTTTATTTCATCTCCATTTTATATTACAACTTTCTTTTAACTTTTAACATCAAGATATCACATACTTTATATTAATCAATTAAATTGTTTGTGTATTTTTCTTAGTTTTGTTTATGTGTAAAATAGGAATATATATAAAGAAATATTAATACACATATATTAAATATCTTAAATACAATTAATGATTTTTTTGCTGATGTGGATAGCCTAGGAGGAGAGAGCAACTCTCCTATTATATATAAGATGGTCAATTTAGTGTATAAAATTAAACTAACGTTGGCTCGAGAAATAATTTTTGGGTAATAATTTTTTTGTAATAATTCTGTAATCAGTTTTAATTAATTTTTGGGTAAAGATGAATAAAGGAAATTTAAAGTTTAAAAAAAAGAAAAAAATTCTGTATATAATTAAAAATATGCGATACAGTATATGGTAGTAATTTGGTACCGTAAGAAGAATGTCCACACATAATAATTATACAAGTATCTTTGTCTACTTTACATTTCCCAAGACAGAACAATACACTCGACTGTCTAGAAAATGTCTCCACGGCAGTTGCAAAAAGCCATAGATCGAACCAAACTGTATTGTTCGAAATTGTATTAGCTAGAGAGGTCTCAGCCATATGGATGTATAATACCATCGTTTCAATCAACGTCCACACTACTTGTTGAACCGGTTTATCACCAAAGACATTTGAGATATAAATGTTGTGGGTTTTACGAAAGAAGTCTTATTAAAATGCTCCAAGATAAAGGAATTACAAGGAGAGATTTAGTTCGGTGACGATCTTGCCGAAGTGAATCGATGAAAAAAAAAGAATAGAGAACAAAAAGCTTGCTAGGGTTCCTGATATTGTTGTCGTGTTGTCGGTCAGTTTCGGATCCTCTTTAGCTTATGAGAGGACCCATGTATTTATATTGACCGGAGTTGGTTCTGCCAAATCTTCTTCTTCCTTTATTTCTTTTGGAATCTTCTCCTTGTGTTTATCTCTTTTCTTTTTCTTAGGAGACTCATCTCTATCTCGGAATATTTCCTGTTTCTTGAGGAGGTTACAAGTTATCAGTAAAGACGGGCTCAAATAGAATATGCTCATTCTAAACTCTAAAATAAACAGCCAAAACACCTATTTACTACTACCGTGGCTATAATCTGACGTGAAATCACACTGTTAAGTCATCCATCAACGAGAGAGAAGCCAACAAAGGCCTAATGACTATTAATTCAGGTCGAGTCATTTTGCTATTGGCTCGAAGAGAAGGATGACCTTTCTTTAGGAGAAGCCGACAACAACAATCACTTTCTATTATTCTCAGAAAATGGTATAAATCGATAACATTAGGCCGACTTGCCCCAAATGGTTTGCAAACAGTAACGGTAACGTTCGTAATGTGAAATCTCTGACTTGCCCTATCAAAGTTTTAGGAGGAAGTAACAAAGCAACGATGACTTGTATCAGAGTTACATTTTTTTTCCCCTCGGTTTCAATCATCCACGGCATAATCTATTCTAGAGGTTGTGATCAAATACGCATAAGACATCGAAGTGTCGAACATGTCAACTGTCAACACCTTCTCGGGATGTATATCAATGCATCCGTTTGCGACTTGCGTTCCATAAAGACAGGAAGGTTAAGGAAATGATCAATACTCCTGTCGCTTTCTTCGCCAATACAAAAGCCAAATGGAATCAGGTGAATAAGTTTTCTCTCGACAAGAAGTCAGCTCAAGAAGGATATTTGATCCTCCTCGTGGACTTGATGAGCCAACGGCCTTTCCTTGGTGATAAAGAAATCGGATTCGTTAGACTTCTGATACAGCAACGTAACTCTTAGGCTCAAATCCGCTTTCTTCCATGACTAACGGTATGAAGTTGGAGACTCATGCTTTGACTGGCCCTTACAGGAAAAAGGTGTCGTGAGCTTCACGTATATATAGTTACTTGGTGATTATCTCACGTCTTGTGCGGAGATAAGTTAGGCTTGTTAAAATTAATAATATTGTTAGTCATAAATACAGATAATAATGTTTATAGTTTGGTTACGTTTTCTTTTGAATTTACAAATTTAAAACTTCCAATGCTAATATCCAGAGTTTGGATATGATTCGTATGAAACTCTATAGATTGATTAATAACATTGAATTCTTGCCCAAGTGAAGAGACCACTATTAAACACAGTCTTAGCATAAATAACAGCAGACAAAATTTGCATCTCAATTGTATATCCCATACAAACCTCAATATGTCTCACAATTATGATATAACTATTGTCTTACCAAACCACAAATTATAAATTGTTTAGACTCTTGTATCAACATGAAACGTCTCTTATTGAGTTGACACTTGGTTATGGAAAGTATAGCAAATCAAAGCAAGAAGGAAGTATAACAAAGGTTTATTGCTATGGATCTTTTGTTATTCTCTTCCAATGGTCTGAGCCTTTTGAAACCAATCATAAGAACTGAAAAGAGTTAATTATCTCGAAACTTTTGTTACAACTTGCATCAACTTGCTGGTCACATTATAGAGGTGGCCTCTATGGTCTTTACCAACGCTCTCCAACAAGCAACGGAGAATGAATTTCTAAATTCAATAATACCGATACGTCATGAGAAATGAGGTACTCAGAGTAGTCACTGGTATTTTGTTAGATCGGATTTTCTGGCTATAATGAACACAAATCTAATTGTTTCTTTATTAAACACTATCACCTCAAAACCAAAACCAAAATCAGAGAAAAATAATTTCTTTGACAAAAAACTGTTACATCACCCGCATTTGCATATATATATATATATATATATACTTCTTTCTCCGTCTATTGAACGTTTGTAATAGACTATAGGTATAATTAAGTCGCTCAAGTAAAGCCTTACCCTTGATTTAGGCAAGAAAGTTTACGCTATAGTAAAGAAGAAGAAAAAAGACTGCATCAATTGTAACATAGGTTTTATCGTACATTATTATATTCAATTATAGTTTATTGTGGGTCATCTTCTGGAGAGAAATGACCATGAAAAGAGTTAAAGTGGTGTGAAGATGACGATAAATCTTTGGTTATCGGAAAGATCCAAAGGTAAAAGATCTGCCAAACTTCTACTAGAAGTGATTTCCAGTTAGAAAAATCAAAGTTTTCTGAAGTTATCCGAGAGATCAAAGATGTACGATCATAGATAAAAGACGTGAGAATGTATTCTTAGTGTAAAGAGAGGCTTTCGAGATGTAAAGAACATCAAGTTGTCTCCAGATGTCGAAGGGAAAACTTGCCCTTAAGACTACAATCGTCCTCCTTTTATAGCTCCTGAAGTAGATCGCAATCTCCTCTGTGTATCTCGTCCACGTGCAACTACCGATCCCGCTATTTCCGGATTTGAACGGTGCAAGCGAGATTTTCGTTTGACTCATTCAGCTTGACTTGACAAGCGACTCAGTCCAGCTAGAGCTCGACTTCGTCTCCATAAATAGCTCAAACAGTAAATAGCTGGATTTGGACAAGAATATTTGGTGGACTCGAGATCATTTTATTGGGCATGGATAAACTTGTCTTGACCTTAAGGTATAAGTGATGGGACTTATCATAAGGCCCTTATGGGCTGGATTTATGGAGGAAAATCCAGGTCTAACACACAGACACAATAAAAAATAAAAAGTATCACAAGATCTTCTCATAAACACCATTAACAAAATTCATTTCACATTAACATACTTTTCGCAGGATATTGGACGTAGAGGAACCAGAATATTTGAGCTGAGGAGGGCTCCTTTGGCATTGGTCAATCTCGACCATTGACTGTTTACCTGGTAGAAAGTATGGCTCAGCTTTCTTGGCTGTAAACTTTTCTGCAAAATCATATATATAAAAAGAGGTCAACCCTCTCCATAATTTGGACATGTGGACACACTAATAATTGACATGTGTCATAACTTTTTCTTTTCCTTTCAATTAATTACTTTAAATCTAGATTAACAACTTTTCATTTTCCTTTCCTTTCAATTAACAATTTTTTTTCAATTAACAACTTTAAACATTTCAATTTACTGTAATTAAAACTATTATCTTTAAACTTCCATATTAAATCACTATTAAACATCCAAATTCTTCTAATATACGGATAAACGGATCCAACCAAGAGCAATGACGAGAAACATAGTCTAATCATGTAGGGGTGAGTAAGCAAATCATATATATGAAAAGAGGTCAACCCTCTCCATAATTTGGACATGTGGACACACTAATAATTGACATGTGTCATAACTTTTTATTTTCCTTTCAATTAATTACTTTAAATCTAGATTAACAACTTTTCATTTTCCTTTCCTTTCAATTAACAATTTTTTTTTTCAATTAACAACTTTAAACATTTCAATTTACTGTAATTAAAACTATTATCTTTAAACTTCCATATTAAATCACTATTAAACATCTAAATTCTTCTAATATACGGATAAACGGATCCAACCAAGAGCAATGACGAGAAACATAGTCTAATCATGTAGGGGTGAGTAAGCAAAGAAAATTGAAGGCATAAAGACATGTGGTATAATGCAAAAATATATATTTGAAAGCACTCACTAATTATACAAGTTAAAATTAAAATGTCGGTGTTATTTGGGTAAGATTTTCTATTATTAATTATAAATTATAGTTGTTTTCAATTTTTTCAAAAAATTATAACAATAGAAAAACCAGTGCGTACATGCGGATATTAGTCTAGTATAAATGAGAAAAAAAAAAGATGAAGAAACAATCAATAGTGTTTTTTTTTTCTTTTTTTTTTAGTTTTCTTAACTCAGAATGTAACTCCCGTCATTTAGGAAAATAAAATTTTTAATTTTTTTCTTTCTCAAGTTTCGAATCCTTTACAGCTTTTTTCAAATCTCATTGTTAACTAAATGACTAATCATATTTCACCGATGTCTAAATCATACTAGGCAGTGGGAATTTAGCTTGAGCCTAACAGTGCTTTGATGTGACCATGATTAAATTATGAATATGCGGACGAGACATCAAAAGAAGGCAGAATACAAAAGAAGGTGTTAGCAGGGCCGGCCCTGAGCAGATGCAGGGTAAGCGGTCGAGTAGGGCATCCAATTATTGGAGGCATATTTTTGTAAAATTCTTTATTAAGGGTGTATAAATATCATTTACAAAGTTTTAACAAGGGCATATTTTAGTTACTTATTTTTTTTAAAGGTATTATGTACAAAATTTTAACAAGAACATATTTTTGTTAATTTTTTTTAAAGGGGTCTAGGAATGATTTGTTTATGGAACTGAATTTTTTTCGAGAATCAATACCAGAAGAAGTTAAGAAGCCTATTAAAGTGCTTGATTTTCTGAAAAGGATGGAGGATTGTTATCAAAACACAGAAATAGCTTATCGCATATTATTATTCTTGTATCGGTTGCCACTGCTGAAATAAGTTTTTCGAAGTTGAAGTTGATTAAGAATTACTTGTGATCTACCATGTCACAAGAAAGATTGAATGGATTGGTTTTTGTTATTGATCGAGACGGTTATGGTTGGAAAACTCGATTAAGTGAGTTTAATGAATGCTTTTGCAGCTCAGAATCCAAGGAAAGCTATATTTAAGCCATAAGAAATCAGTATTTTTTTCCCGCAAACTATTTACAAACTGGGCATTTTTTATCTAGAACTTGTTTATTTTATGAAGTTTTAAGGCGTTTTTTATATTTTTACTGTTTTTGTGATTTTGGAAAAAAAAAATTGAAAGGCATATTTTTTAGATTCGAGTAGGGCGTTTAAATTCATTGGACCGGCACTGGGTGTTAGGACCATAACCATTCTAAAGCAAAACCTCATTACAGGAAGATAGGGACCATGTTCTAAGATTTAGGTATCAGATCTCCCATTTCTCCCATTAAATAATTTTTTAAATTACTAGTATTACATTTAAGTAAATCAGAGATTTAAAAATTACGACAATAATATTTTTTTTGGTTCAGGTTTAATTTTTGTTGAAACAGACAAATCTAGTTACGAATCAGACAAATCTAGAAAAACGAGTGTGTGGACGATAAGACCTTTTAATAAAACACGCGTTGACATCTTGTGGTCTGTAATTTCGATTAAATACCCACCTGAAGAGGCCAATGTAATAAACTAATAACCCTAGTTCTGATAGAGAACAAAATCTTAGCCGTCAACTGTCTCTTTCGTTTCTCTTTTCAACTTTTCCCAATGAGAGAGAGAGAGAGATAGACAGACAGAGAGATACGATGATGATGATTAAGTCACGGCGGTTTCAGATTAGCTTGGTGCAGCTCGGGAATTGATTGGTTGACACCGCCTCATAGTTTTCCATCGTTGGCTTGTGAGCACGAATCAGTTCCCGTGTAGCACCAAGATAATCGGAGACCGAGGTGAAAAACATGAAAGGATCCAATTTCCAGATCTGTTTTACTTAGAATTATGAGTTTTCGTTTATGTTTGTGTTGACAGTTGTTGTATTTGTTTGATTTGTTATATTAGATCTCTCTAAATCCATAAATTTCATTACCTTTTACCTCGTAGATTGAATCTAAAGGATAATTATGCTCATGTTCTGGAAAAATTCAGGATCTAGGGTTTTTGTTACTCGTAGATCTTGTCTTGTCTCGATTAGATTTTCGTCTGGTTTTTATGATCCCCACTCGATTTTTTAAACTTTAAGCTTTATAGCACTTTGAGAATTATTAGGGTTTAATGCTTGTTTGACAGTGGCGTAATTTGGTGATGATGATATTTTTAAGAACAATTTAATTCCCTTACAGGTGGGTTTACAATTGATCAAGTGAACTAGTGATGCCTAATCCGTGTTTTATTGAATCAGTTTCGTGTTCAGTTTTTGGTTTATAAACTGTAGTAATCGAATTGGTATCAAATCTCGTTTGGTAAGGTTCAGTTTGATTTATTTTAATTTTTTGTTCTGATGTTCATAGTTTTTTTTGTTAGGTAAGAAACCATTTGGAGTTTCACCTTTTCCATCTAGCAGAAAGACAATTTGGTGTCTTATTTGCCTGCTTGATATTTTGAATGTAGGTCCTTTGTTTTGGTCAATGTGCCCTTTCACACTACCTGTTTGAGACATATACTTACTGAACTGTAAGCTTTTTTCAATTAATAAGATTGATCAACTAGTTATTACATGCGCACCATGAACCATAAGTACTCTCAATCGCATCAATATTCTGTAAATTAATAACACACCTAAGTCATTCCGACCAACTTCCAAAACAAATAATGCCACTAGTACGTGTAAGCAATGACGTTGACTAGCGCACATAATCTGGATTTGATTTGTTTTTTCTCTAAGTGTAAGTATCACATATGAGAAGTGGTTCTCAACTTCTCATCAAAAAGATTTTCTTTATTTTTTATGTTGAGATACTCTCAATAGGGTTAAAAAAAAGAACTAAAACAATTACTGTACCATTCTGCAAATGTTGGAGTGCACCTAATTTTTGTCCACGCGGATTAAATGTTAGAGGTAAAATTAGCACATTTTCCTGAGCCGTTACCATTAGTAAAATCATAGAGGCCCAACTCGACTTTAGTCCTAACCTCGTCAATAAAATGGCAAGACTCGAGGAGGAAGGCACAATCCATGAGAATGTAAACAAAGTCTCATGCCGACTCGAAGAATGGAAGGAAATCAAGAACAAGAGGAAGTTTTCCATATCACTAAAAGATGAAGTTTTCCATCTCGCCAAAAGGAAAATATTCATCAAGGAGCCGACATATCAACACTATTTAATGAAGACCCCCATTCGTGGAAAGGCATCCGAAATCATCCGCAATTCAGCTAAAGAACCCTAGGCAATAGCATTTTTTTTGTTATCTCTTGTTTACTATTATTCGTCTCGTCAAGCCTGTTGACGAGACCAATTCCTTTTGTAATCTCTTCGATCTTCTTCGAGTTAATAAAGCCTCCCAGTTCCCTAAACTCAATCTTTGGTATCCCGTCTTCACGTATGCTATCTCAGATCTCACATTAAAGATATGAAGATGGATTGGCAACTATAACTACTTCCGGGAAAAAGGTGTTCACGTATATAGTAGTTACTAGGTGTTCTCCGCCTTTGTGGATTTTTTTTTTTTTTTTTTTTTTTTTTTTAAACGACTTTGTGAATTGTCATTGATGATGAATTCAATGTTACTCGTAATCTATGTACATTGTACAGGTGCAAAATAACATAACAATAGGGCTAAAGAATTAAGTTTAAGAGATTATAGATTCATTCTAAATCATGCATAGATGTATTACAGCGTTTCTTGACCCAAAACTAGGACTTATGTAAAGGTTGAATTTGTATATATACAACACAACACACAAGGAATATATAAAAAAGTTAAATATATTGGCAGTACAACATATAACGTTTAGCTCGTAGAAAGTATGGCTTAGATTTCTTGGCCGTAAACTTTTCTGCAAAATATAAATGAAACAAAAAACAGTAGATGAAGAAACAATCATAACAAAATTCTATACAAATAGTCACAAAACAAAACAAAATTTTGGCACGTTAAAAACATAATCGGTACTATGAAAAACCCTTAAAAGTTATATAAAATGGCAATAGGTTGTAAATGAGTTATTTTATTAAGAGTAATTTAGAGTTTTCAATCATGAAAATGAATGAGAGATCGAGTTCCATTCTCTAAAATCAGTTTGCAAATAATAGTATAGACCAGGTAATTTCCCGCGGCTTGCGCGAGGTGAAATCTATTTTAAATTGTAATTTAACAAATGAGACTCTAACACACCCAAAAGTCCATCACTCCAATAGAGAGAGAGAGAGAGATGTTTAAACTACAAGAAAAACTCAGCATTCCAACGGACACATTAATTGGTATTTTGTTGGAAATAACGATATCCGACGTGTTTCACACAAACATTATTTCGTTGGAATTTGATTGTTGGAAATGTGCCTTTGTTCGAACGTCGTGGGAATCATTTCCGACAAATTTTATTTGTTGGTTATTCGTTGGAAGTTAATGACGAACTATTTGTTGGAAACGTCGTGGGAATTATGTCCAACAAATGTTATTTGTCGGAAGTTAATGACTAACTATTTGTTGGAAACTTGTTAATCGAACGAGTTTGCAACAAATCTTCCGACATGATTTTAACCATTAAAAGTCGTTGGGAAGTATAACGTGTTTCCAACAAAACTTATTTACGACGGAATCTTGATAGATAATCGTGGGAATTTACCAATGATTTTATTTGTCAGAAATTTTTTGTTGGAAGATCTAGTGTTTTCTTGTAGTGTCTCCATCGCCAACATCCCTCCCGCCCAGCGTCAATCAAGTAAAGTTCACATTTTCTTATTTTCCTTTGTTAAGAAGAGATAAGATTAGCTTAAACAATTGGAGAAATTTTGATTTTTATGGATGAATGTAAAAAAATTGTGGAGATGAGTCCAGTATGGCAACAGAGGAAGCTAAGGGAGCTTTGTAAGTTTAAAGGCGTTGTTCTTACAGCTTACTCGGTGTTGGGGTCAAGAGGAGCGTTCTGAGGAACTTCACAATATCATGGAGTCTGATGTTCTCAGAGAAGTATCTGAGGCCAAGGGAAAGGAAACAGTGGCACTGGTACTCTCAAATGTTACTTCTAACTTGCAAAAACTTCCCTTGGCACAGGTAGAAACATATCGTTTGAATAATTTGAAACTGGTGGCTGTTTGAGCACTTTTGAGGACTTTGGCAAGTCACTATCTTTGGTAACATGAATCTCCACAAACAAAATTTAAGATACATTGTGCATAGATCGTTTTAAGGATTCAAGTTGTTTTGGTTTTTGTAATCAAGAATGGTTAGGATGAATAAATTTGTTGACTGGTGAGTATGAGATGGGCGTACGAGGAAGGATTGAAGAGAGGTTAGAAGAGAAATTGAAGATATTCTTTAACAGAGGAGGAGACAAAGCGAATCATTCAATATAAAAACCTAAACTGGAACATGATATCGCAAATGCACCAATGGTCCAATGATAAAATTCAGTAGACTCGTTATTCGTTAAAAATAGACTTGTAGCGCAAGGAACCTTTCGAGACGTATCAGTTGATACGGGCGTGGAAGTTCCTTCTCTGTAATGGTTTCGATCTATCAAGCTAAATATATAGTTATCAGTAATGTATAGTGTAACAAAGCTATATAAAGCTTTTTCAAAACCACCTTTAGTATCACTATCCCAAAGGCAAACAACATCCTTGAATGAAAAAGCTTTAGGAGAAGCAGATTTGGCTTTCTTCTTGTTTAACTCATTTTCGAGATTCGACACTCTCTGCTCCAATGATAAAACTTTAGCAGCCGACTCGGTTATCTCTTTTTCCAGTTCAACTTTGAGATTCTTGATGTGTTTCTCGAGTTCTTGGACTCGAGAGCCATCAGAATTAGATTTCTTACTCTCCAAGGAAATATCAGCAAGCTTTGTCTTCAACCAGTCTAACTCGAAGCCTGCTTCTGTAAGATCGATCAATTCGCTATGCGCGTTGCTTAGGTCAGTTTCCGTGAAGCTATGTGGAGGCTTGTTCAGTAACTTGATGAGATTGTGGAGGAGATTCGTGTATGTTGTCTTTTGATCACTCTTTACAGTATCTAATTGGTGCCTCACATTGTTCAACATCCTCCAAAACCGCACCCATCGCATCTTTCAATTCATGAGTGATGTAGCGTGTGACTCACGTACTTCTGTTTCTGTCTTTAATTAGGTATTCTTCGTTTTCTTTGATGATTATACCATTTAGTATTAGGCTTTTGGGTGTTATACCATTTACCATTCAATCGATAGTTGGTACATACCAAAAATATGAATAATACAATTCATGATTTACTTTATTTCATAACTGCCAATAACAATTTGAGTCAAGTTTTTATGGATTAGAGAAAGAAAAAAAAGAAGTTGCAAAACCTGTAAAAGATAATATTGTGACGTTTTTCTTATGCCCACCAAATACGTTTAATTTAGGGTTTTGTGCAAAAAAAACCCCAAACTAAATTATTTTTGCAAGAAAAACCATCACCTAAAA
Organism: Microthlaspi erraticum; assembly: GCA_902728155.2. Classification (NCBI taxonomy): domain Eukaryota; kingdom Viridiplantae; phylum Streptophyta; class Magnoliopsida; order Brassicales; family Brassicaceae; genus Microthlaspi; species Microthlaspi erraticum. The sequence goes on along the minus strand of CACVBM020001939.1, from coordinate 79,285 downwards.
AAAATGCAAGTTAAACCACTCACCTCAAAAGTCACCTGCAATATAGCCCATGTCTATATTGATAATGTGACATTTTCAGAATCTTTTTAAAAAAATAGGTTTTTATACAAAAAACCTCAAACTATTTTTTTTTGCAAAAAGAGCCCTCGTATGAAAAAGCTGCATTTTGATTAGCCTAATGCATTTCGGTTTTTAGGACGGGAATGAGAAAATTGGGAAACCAAAGATGATACCCGAAGTATTCCCTTATTCAAACGGGACGAGAAATAACGGGAATAGGAAGAGAACGGGAAATTTGAGAATAAAAAATTAATTCCCAAAGTCTTACTAAATCAGGAAAACGGAAGATATTTTGGGAAATTACGGGAAAATACAAGAAAATATGGAAAAAATACGGGAAATTATGGGAAAATATGAGAAAAATTGGGATATTTAAGAAAAAAGATATATTTTTCAATTTTTTATTTTAAACGGGAAAATCGGGAAGTCTTGTACCCTTCCCAAACCCTTCCTTTACTTTGAATAAAATAAATGTTCCCAAACAGGAAATTCCGTTCAAACGGGTAGGGGAAGGGTTCGGAAAGGGTACGGGATTTTCTGAATTTCCCGTTTAAAAAATTAAAAATTGAAAATTATATATATATTTTTAAATATCCCAATGTTTCTCATACTTTTCTATAATTTCCCGTATTTTCCATATTTTCTGTATTTTCCCATAATTTCTTAAAATATCTTGGGGCAATTGCCAAATCTAGACCACAATTTCATTTTTTCTAGTCAACTACACAATTTGAATCAAATGCAAAAGTAACCTCTTTGGGTAGTAAAATTACCCCACAAGCCCTCATGACCAAACAAAAAAACGCATGCCTCGATTACGATTATAACCTCCAGCATGTAGATCTACCCTAGATCTACCTGGTAGACAATGTTAGAGGTCTACCTCATAATAACATCTTAAATTTTAATTAATAATTCAATAAAAAATATTTTTATACAAAAACAAGTATGAATAATTCTAATATAGACATTATCATCTACAAAAAATATGAATGCATACAAATGAATCATTTATAGATAAGCAAAGACATATAGGTTAATATCTATAAAAATGTGTGAGGTCTACCGAGTAAGTCTACTATATCATTAAATTTAAATTTTTATTATAAAAATTGAAAAAAAAATATTTTGAGGAAAATTATTTATACATAATTACAATACAGACAACTTGCATCTATCTAAAATATAATTTCATAGATTTGAACCAACTGAACTATGAAAAAAAAAAATTAGGTTAAAAGCCTATAAAACCATGAGAGGTCTACCAAGTAGGTCTACTAAATCATCAAATCTTAAATTTAAATTAAGAAAAATTTAAAAAATAATTTGAAATATTTGTTTCACAAATAACGAAATAATAGACATTTAACATATATTAAAAATGAAATTTCATAAAAACTCATGAATCTATAAATATCATATGTAAATAGTTCATAAGGATAAGAGTTTGAGTAGATTGTTTAGGGTTTAATGGTGTAAGTTGTAGGGTTTTGAAAAAATTTAGATGAATAATTGTTTTTGATTGGTTTTACGATTCAATGTTCGTTTATTTGTAATATACATTGTAAATTGACAATATGGCAAGCAAATCGTTGCAAAATTGCATCTAAATTGTTCGATATAGGGTTTAGGGTAAAGTAGACCTAACAGGTAGACTAATAGAGTAGACGGAAGTGAAGGTCTACCAACCGTTTTAACCTAGCGGGAATCCCGAAGTTTCAAACCGACGGCTGAGATTGAATCGACGTTTCGGTAATTTCGTGGTAGACTAAATCGGTAGACAATTCGAGTAGATCGAAGCGGTAGACCTAAATCTAATTGAACCGGAATTTTTATTAAACCGGAATATTTATCTCATGATATAAAAGAAACAAGAAACCCTAATTTTGTTAAAAATAAAAAACCAACCCCTCTCTTAAACGGCGCTCGCCTCTCTCTCGCTCTCTCTCTCTCTCCGGCGTTCGTCTGTGGAGCCATCGGTGCTTGAGATCTGATCTGCGGCGGTTGCCGATGAGATCTTCGCAGGTTCTTCCTTTGGTTCCTCAGGATGAAGGAGAATCTCCTTATGCATAACATGTTTATCTTCGTTTCTTTTGGTTGTGGATCTGAGCTCCCTTTCTTTTTGTTGGTTTTGCAGATCTAAACTCTCTTTTCTTTGTAGATTTGAGCTTTAACAATAACTCTCTTTTCTCAAACGGCGCCTCCCTCTCCTTGAACCACCACCATTCATCTGTGTCCTCCAGATCCAGATCTAGAACCGCCGCAGTTGGCTTTTTCCCCTTCAGATCTGCTCAAGAAGACTTCTCCTCTTGACTCCCACGACCCTCCCTCCCGCCAGCTCTCTCCTCCAGCAATTACGGGGCGATTTCCAACCGTTTCATAAAGTATCAGAAGCTGATTTTGGTACCATCGGAAAGATCATTTTCTCAGCTTTCCATAACATCCAAAATTACGGTAAACCGAGTTATATTCAGAGAGTTATGGATATTTCTTCTTGTGACGTCAGATCTGTTTTAGGATATCAATTTATTTTTGTGAAGGTTTTGTGAAGCAATTTCCTGACGATTCGTAAGTCACTAGGAGTAGATCTACATGCGGTTTTGAAGATCTCCAACCCAACTTTTCAGATCTTCTTTCAGTTGTCCATTCAGAGGTATATTTCATCTGCAAATCAGCTCCAAAGTTTAGAGAAATTCTCTATTTCTGTTTCCAGAAAAATCTCAATTTCTAGTCTTATTTCTTTCATTAAACTTAAGATTTGTGTTTCATTACTCTGACTTGTAGCAGAGAAGGTCTTACTACAGAAGCTGCTGATGAGAGGCCTCTCCTCTATGGGAATAACAATCTCCAAAAGAAAAAGGTTTTGTAGACTTTTTACGTAGACCTCTGGTGTGGACCTTCTACGTAGACCGCTGGTGTGGACCTTCTACGTAGATCTTCATCGTCGACCTTATTTTTAATCTATCTTTTTAAAGTAGGCCTCATGTTACTTGTTGGATTTCAGTTTTTCTTTTCAATTTTGATTGTAACACTTTGCTTCTCTAATAAAAAACTTTCATTATTATTGTCATGATCTCTTTTGATATTTGCACTTATTTGATACACAAATTTTGTTTATTGAAAGAGATCAATACATGACTTATTATTAATATAGGTTTTGTTTCTTCAAAGAGATTAAGTCTAACTGAAAACTTACATAAAAAACTTGAAAATAGCACAAAGTAGATCTACTACGTAGATCTCAGTTGTAGATTGCATTTGTAGACCTTATTATCAGTCTACTTCTCCGAATTAGACCTCATATTTAGTCTACCTTTCCAAAGTAGACCTTATTTTCAGTCTATCTCTGTGTTGTTCATCTACATCAGTTCAAAATCCAATTTTATAAAACTCATGTAATAAAAAAACAGAAACCATGAACACACTGTGAGTTGTCATTAGCTTACGCAATGAAGGCGGATATGTCCCGGTTGCTGCACTTCGAACAACTATAAACTCTATCAAGCTATGAACCTGCCCGTTGGTGATGTACATATGAGGAAAGTCTGAGGGTATTTGATGGAGCATCACATGGTAATGGATAAGATAATTCCACCATGTCTGCTTCCATATCCAACATATAGTCAGCTTGTTCCATTCTAAGAGGCTCCTTATGTGTACAACCATCCCGTAAGTAGAACATTCTCCCTCCTTTTCCTTTATCCATCTCAAAATGCCATGACTTGTCTTCCATCACCATCCATTTTCCATAAACGGAAGCTAGACAAACCATTACCTGCAACAAAAACAAACCAGATCACAAAATGGATTAGTAGACAGAAGGCGTAGACCGACAAGGTAGACCCACAATTTGGTCTACCAAAAAATTAAGCTAGATACCTAATTCAAAAGAAAACCGAATATAACCTTAATTACGCCGAAAGAACATTTCAAACTCACACAGAAGCAAGTAAACAAATAAAAACAACTAATTGTTCGAGAAAATTTCAAAATATTTGATATATTGAAAGGAAAACGACATTTTAAAAAACACATAATAATAGACCTAAAACGTAGACGTTCGGAGTAGACGTTCACGGTAGACCTCCACTTAGGTCTGCTCCACGTGGACGGCCACGTGGAGGGTTAGTTTTGCAATTGATCGAGAAAAATGTTTTTTTGGAGGTCTACCTTGTCGGTCTACTACACGTGGAGGGTTAGTTTTGCAATTGACCAAACGTTGACTTTTACACGAGGTCTACCGTGTACGTCTACCAGAAAACGTAGACCTCTCAATCGGTCTACCAAAAAAAGTAGACCTCTGAATTAGTCTACGCCTTAGGTCTACCTACCGAAAACAGTTTGTTTTGCCGTTGACTCAAGTTTGACTTTCCTCGGGTAGACTTCCGTGGTAGACCTCAGTTTTTTGCGTTGACCAGTAGACCTCACTTGCGGTCTACCGGATGGTAGACCTACACGGTAGACCTCAATGACGCAAAATCTCTCCTTTTTGAGGAAAGTCAAACTTGAGTCAACGGCAAAACCAACTTTTTTTTTTAGGTAGACCTAAGAGGTAGACCTCCGAAAAACATTTTTCTCTATCAATTGCAAAACTAACCCTCCACGTGGAGTAGACCGACAAGGTAGACCTAAAAAAAAACATTTTTCTCAATCAATTGCAAAACTAACCCTCCACGTGGAGTAGACCTAAGTGTAGGTCTACCACTCATTTTTTTTGTTTGCAAAGGAAATGGCACAGTCAACTCTGCGTTGACCAGTAGACCTAAACTGAGGTCTACTATGTAATGGTAGACCTACATTCAGTCTACCTTCGCAGACCAAAACTGAAATTCTTAGAATTTTGAAAGAAAAGTTACTTGGCCGTCGGAGAAAGCTCTTCGAGGGCTGATAACTTCAATTTAGGTCTTCAATTACGAGTTCCGGTCATCACTGTAAGCTAAACAATTGGAAATGCCAAGACCCAAGATTTGAGTTTTCTTTTAAGTTTTTGGGATGAAAATGGAGAGAAAATGGAAAAATAAGAGTTTGTGAGATGAAAGAAGGAGAAATGCTAGCTCCAAAGTGAGTTTTCAGAGCATTAACAGCTCCAAATTGGGTAAAAATGGTGGTTGTCAACATTGATGATATGGCATTTTGGCAATTAATGTAGAAGATGAGGGGTGTTTGGTCTTTCAGCAGATCTGGTAGACCTAAATATCGGTCTACCAATCGAAAAAGTAATGGCATTCCCGTAATTAATTGGAAAAAACTGGACAAACTTAAAATGAAAAAAACAGGAGGTTAGTTTTGCATTTGACCACAATTTCCCGATTTAGTAAGACTTCTGGAATTATTTTTTTATTCTCAAATTTCCCGTTCTCTTCTCATTCCCATTATTTCCCGTCCAGTTATAATAAAGGAATACTTCGGGTATCATCTTTGGTTTCCCAAATTTCTCATTTTTGTCCCATTTCTGTTAATTCCCGTCCCAAAAACTGAAATGCACTGGGCTAATCAAAACACAGTTTTTTTATATGAGAGCTCTTTTTGCAAAAAAAACTAGTTTGAGGTTTTTTGCACAAAAACCTATTTAAAAAAAAATCTGACAATGCCATGTCATCAACATAGGCATGGGTTATATTGCGGGTGACTTTGGAGGTGAGTGGTTTGATTTGCATTTTTTTGAGGTGAGGGTTTTTCTTGCAAAAATAATTTAGTTTGGGGCTTTTTTTTGCACAGAACCCTTTAATTTACACTTGATATCAAATTTATGAGAATGTATCACAAATTTTATCTCACAAAGTTAATGATTGTTTCTTATTGATAAATCATGCATGACAGAGACAATGCTGTTGCATGATGATGAGGACATCGTACTGGTAGCTAGCCTTGGAGTGGCGATGAAGATAATGCATCCAAACAAAGGGGGAGAGAAGACAGATTATGCTAGTTCATGGAAAGACCTAAAACATCAATGAGGAGTCCAACAATGTCAAGGAGAAGCCACCGGATCAAAACCATATTGGAGACCGGACCAGATATGAAGCGCATGAGTCTAGTACAGTATAAACTCTATAAATTAATAAAGTTGGGACTTTATATTTTATTAATTTATAGAGTTATTAAATTATCGATCTTGAATAAAATAGTTGTTTTATTAAAAAATAATTAAAAAAAATATTAAATTAAATAAATATAAGAATTTTTAAAAGTTTTTTTATTTTGTATAGGTTCATTCTAAAATTAGGGATGAATTCTAAATATATTTGAGTTTTAGTAGAAAATAAATGAAAGTTATACTTATATTTTAGTATATTATTATAGATATGTATTTTCATAAAATTTTATTTATGGTAATTATTAATTTATGATATTAATGGGACCATATATTTACATAGGAGTTTCAAAAATATTATTATCTTATTATTTTATCGAATTTTGCTAATTTTTACACTAGCCGGACTTGGGACCAGAGAAAATTATTATTTTATAGAGTTTATTAATTTATCGAGTATTAATTTATAGAGTTTCTACTGTATTAGAGTATATGAAACAGTCTAGTCCCGAACCATCTTGACGTGATTTCTAATGCCTCTGAAGAAAAAAAAATTAGAGAACCAAACAAGACCGGTTTAGGGGATGTATTGGATTAGAGATGTTAGGTATAAGATAAAATCACCTAAAACATTGTATCGTAAAGGAAGGTTTCTTATGAGTGTTTGTTAGACAAAGAAAGTTCAAGTTTTTTTTTGACGTCAGAAAGTTCAAGTTTAAAGTCACTTTCAGGATATAGTTTATATTATGCTAGAGTTAAATCTCTTGTATTTAGGAGTCCTAATATGTTATCTTGAGTCCTGACATACTTGTATAAATACCTAAGTTTGGGATTATGAATAAATCAAGTCAGTTAAACATACCTTAGTCTACACCATATATGGGAGCTTTCACATTTGGTCACCATTCTTTCAACGGCTAGTCTTTTATTTTCTTTTTTTATTAGTGCGTTGAGAGACACGAATTGGAGTGCTTCCCAACTAGAGACTATGAAGGCACTACTAAAACAAAAAAAGACCAGCCGTTGAAAGAACATAAGATCTCTATGTATAAACTGTGACGACTAACATGAAACAAACCCGTTCACACTTGGCCAAAGATGCTCACACGACTCTTTGCTCTTTTTGGGCCACATCCCCTTCAATTTATTTCATTATCTTTGGATAAAACTCAGATCAAACAGCTCTAACATTTACCATTTTTAATCGAAAAACAAAACTTATTTTGTGGTTTCTTAAGAACAGGCCCATTTAAAAGCTATATTATTTATGAAACAGAAACAGAAACAAAAATTATAAACGACAACTTATTTAGAACCGAGGAACTGTTTTTGTAGTAATTCACAGCCCCACAATACTGCAAGTAATCAACTTCTTCCGGATACATTTTATCTTTGAATTAATCATAGGAATTACTTATACTTAGTACATATGGTATGATTCTACAGAACCATATGGGCATCAACCAATAGAACTTGTTTCCCAATGTTTTGTCCATGGTAAAGTCCTACAAGAGCAGCAGGACCATTGTCAAGTCCGTTGACGATGTCTTCCACGTACTTTAACTTCCCTTCTTTTAAGAGAGGATGTACAAACTCATAAAACTTTTCCAATTGATCATGGAAGTCCATAAAAAGAAACCCTTGCATCTTTATCCTCTTAAACATGATGTTGGGTAGATTATTTACTATGTCTCTGGTTTCAAGATGGTACTGAGAAATCATCCCGCAGACAGCAATTCTTCCACATATATTCATGTTCAGTAGCACCGCGTCTAGCATTTTACCTCCCACGTTCTCAAAGTATATGTCAATACCGTTTGGAAAACACCTGAATGAATTTAGAGATGAGATTTTGATTATATGATTCAAGAAACTAAAGTATAAGCAACCGAATAAAAACCTCTTTAAGGCGGAATCAAAGTCAGGCTCTTCCTTGTAGTTAAATGCATCATCAAATCCAAATTTGTTTAGCAGAAGATCGACCTTCAAGAGAACCAAAAAAAGTAAGAGAAAGCAGAAAATTTAGGTCCCTTGATAGATAAGTTTGAGAACTAATCACTGACCTTTTGTGTACTTCCAGCACTTCCAACAACATAGCAGCCCATCAACTTTGCAAACTGACCCACGAGTTGGCCAATGGCACCAGAAGCCGCAGAGACAAAGACAGTTTCACCTTTTTTAGGTGAACATATCTCATGAAACCCGGCATAAGCAGTCAAACCAAGCGTCCCTGTAGTGAAAAAAAAAAAAAAAACTTTTAAGAGAACAGGGCACATAGTATTCTGATCTTGTTTTAGTTTCTACAAATATAAACATGAATATAACCTAGGATTCCAGTGTAGTAGGAGAGAGGAACATTGATAGTAACATCGATTTTGAATATCATGGGCATTTTAATTGTACTATACTCCTCCCAATCAACCATCCCCCAAACAAAGTCCCCTTTTATAAAAGCTGGATCATCAGAATCTATCACCTTAGACACTCCAATTCCACCTATAGGCTGCATAAAAGCATAAAAAAAAACAACAAGTGCTAAGTCATGTGTGCTTGTGTGTATGAGCGTATCGATATAGTGTATTATTGTTACCTTGCCAGGGACGAAAGCATCCAAAAGTGCTAAAGTCGAAGGAGTTGGTTCTCTCATGAGAATCCCCATGTAAGGGTCACAAGACAAGTAGATATTTTTCACCAGAACCTCGGACGATCCCGGCTTAACCTTGAGCTCCAATGTGTTTGAAACGATCATCAGATCAGACTGTTTAGGAACACCCTTCACGTAATCTCTCAGTATTACTTGCTTGTTCCTCACGGTAGTCTCCATTATCCTCGGTTCTCAAAAGAAATATCTTCTTCTTACTTTCAGTGAGAGCTGTATTCTCTTTAAGGACTAATGTGGTTCGGTGGATCATTCACATGGATACAAAAGGGACGTTTGGTGAGCCACCAACTGTATGTCTACAATAATTAAGGAAGAAAGATAGGAGTGAACTATACGATTTTTTTTTTTTTTGGTTCTAAACTATACGTTTTTTTTTGGTCGAAAACTATACGTTATTTGAATGAAATAAATCACATTCTTATTGCATGCGTCACCTACCGTAGTCCGTATAGCAGTGCCAGTATGTCAACAATTATTGGTGAGGCAATAAGAGAGATACATAGCTGTATGTCAGAATCTTTTTAATTTGCTTGCTTTTTAATTTAAAATGCCGGGCAAAGGGTAAAGTTATATCTATTCCTCCATATATCAAATAAAGATTGAAGGGTTCAAACAATTCCGTAAACAAATTATAGAAGAAAATATTTGTTACTACAAATGTAACATTTCATTTATAAATTATATACTAACATATTCACCAAAAAAAAAATTATATACTAACATGCTGTAGGTTAAACCAAGTATAAGTTTATGCATAATATCGTGATAAACATCTACTCTTCCATCAATTATTTGGTTCGAGCGACATGATTTCTTGGCATTTTGCCATTATTAACACAACACAAGCAGATAACTTTATACAAAATAATTGTGATACGTACGAATACGACAACAGTACGATCTGTTTGTCGGGTAAAAGAATCTCACGAAATTGTTTAAATCTCTGAGTGGTAACGGGTAAAGGATTCACATGACCTAAAAGAGACTTTGATATCACATTCAGGTTTGGTTGGAATTTTAGTTTACTTTAAATTTTTTGGCTGGAATTATTTTTAATTTTATTTCGACAAAACACAAATAATTGACGGAATATGGACCAGTGGCAAGGGGAAGTCTTGGTTAAGGGTGAAACTCCCAGACCCGGATTCGATCCTCCCTGGAAACAAAATCACATTTGTGTAGGAAGTCTATCAGTTGGGCCTAAGCCCAATTGGTTTACCCGGTAATTAGAAATGCAGGCGGCCTAATTACCCCCTGGCATTAGTCGGAAGGCACTCCAAACTCGGGATAGGCGGTGTGGTAGTCCACTTTGTAGCACCTTGGTGCGTTCCTACCGGGGCTAATCGAAAACCGATAGGTCTATAAAAAGAAAAATTGACGGAATATGATGACATGCTTGGGTTGCGCATGATGAAGATTCGTCTACTTATGCTAGTAGGCGAGAGATTGGCCTCGTCATGGGCCTCAATTTATTAGGCATGGGTGGGCCTTCAAAACCAAACAAGGTCAAAAATGTATCCCTAGTATATCTTTTTAATTATTGAAATGTTCTACTGTTTGTTTATTGGTTCAAGTATTGATTTCTCATTTAGGGTTAGATTGGATTGTGATTCCTTGATATGGGTTTATTTGGTTTATGTCGAGTTATCTGTTTCAAATGTTGAATTGTGCGAATTTGTTTTTGTTTATTGGATTTTCTGGATTGTGAATGCTACTTTATGTTGAAATGGTCCTTCTTATTCTATGTTTTGGTTATGCTTTTTGTAATTGTTGCTTAATGATTATATTGTAGTTTTGATTTTGACTTATCTGTTCACAGTATTTATAATGTGTTGATTTTTGAATTAGTGTTAAATCAGATTAGATTGTTAGTCCATGATTTGGGTTTACTTAGATTTTGTTGAGCTATCTTTTTATATGTTGAAATCTGATATTGTTTGTTGGTTCATATTATTCAAGTACATTTTCTGGATTGTGAATGTTTGTTTATCTCTTGCGGCCTTCTTTTTTATAAGATTTGTGTTTGCTATTTGTAGTGTTTTTGATGTAATGTAATCTCATGTAAAGCTAACATTCGAGTGTGGCTCTGTTTTCTCTTCTATATTCCTTTTTAATTTTTATGTATGTTTCTTGCTCTGATTTTCGGATTTCTTTTAGAATTTCATCAGAATTAAAGAATTTCATACTCTTTTTTCACTGTTGTAACTGAAAATTATTGATCTTTTCTTTGCACCTAAGAAAATCATAGTCTGTTTAACTGATTTAATGTTTCAGACTACACGAGCTTTTGGTGCTATATGAAATTTCTTCCATGAGTTCTTATTCATGCCGTATTATGTTTTATTATGGCATATTGGCATATGCACGATTCTTACTCGTCTGCTTCAGCCAATTGGTTACTATATACCCATTGAAAATCTGGGACCTATAAGAGGTTCTTTAGAGGATGGAGTATTGATGAGACCATAATTAGAGAGTAAACCGACATTATTTCGTGAAGATATATTGTAAATATTAAGAACTTGTATATAATTAGATTAACCCAAGTCTCTATTATGTATATTCTCTGCAATTATATTCATTCACTTCAGATCTTACTCGTTTCTGGTGGGATACATCTATCGGAAAAAAGAAGATGTGTTGGCTATCGTGGACTAAACTTACCAGAGCAAAAAAACAAGGAGGACTCAGGGAGATCCAAAGCTTTAACGACTCTCTTCTGGCCAAGAAGAGCTGGAGAATCCTTAAGAATCCGTCATGCCTCCTTAGCAAGATCCTTCTAGGCAAGTATTGCAAGGACAATGACTTCCTAAAAGTCCCCATCACCTCATCAACATCCCAGGGATGGCGTGGGATCCTAATTGGACGTGACCTCCTCACCTCACGCTTGGGACGAGCCATTGGAGATGGACTCTCCACGTCTTTATGGAATGACCCCTGGTTATCTCTAAAAACTCCTTCACGACCAATGGGGCCACCTAGACTCTCAGACCAGAACCTGAAAGTCTCAGACATCTTTATTGCGCAGACCAGAGAATGGAACACCAAGAAGATCACATAACTCTTACTGGCGCATAGAGATGAAATCCAGGCTCTAAGACCAAGTAGAAGAGGCGCCTTAGACTCCTACATATGGCTCCCTACCAAATCAGGCGATTACTCGGTGAAAACACGGCTACCAAACCACCCTCAGCTGAATTGGAATGCAGACATTTGGCAAGCTCAAGTCTCACCCAAAATGAAAGTGTTTCAATGGAAAATAGTACAAGAAGCTTTACCTTTAGGCGAGAATCTTCTCAATCGCAGAATCCTTGATAATCCCTGCTGCGCTTTCTGCGGAGACTTGGAAACGACTGAAACTTTTCTTCCATTGTAATTTAGCGCATGCGGTTTGGAAACTAGCCCCGTTCGCAGGAACCATCAATCCCCTCATGTTCCAATCATTCACCGACACCCTAATTGCTTCGGAAGCCTGGATATGCCTCCCACCAACCGGAATCGGAGTAGGACTGCTCTTCCCTTGGATCCTTTGGGCCCTATGGAAGACTAGAAACCATCTAATCTTTGAGGAAAGATCCTTCTCCCCCACATAGGCCTTGATTGGTAGAGCATTAAGCTCTTTTTCATCCAATCAACTTTTTTTAAAAGAGCATTTAGAAACTGCTACTGCTCCTTCCCCCCCCTGCTCTGAAAGGAGCATTTCCAAAGCATTGAGCTCAAAAATATTTAAAAAATCTTAAATAAATTATAATAAATTATATTTAATTTATTTATTTTGGTAAAAAAATGAAACTATATTTATATCAAATTTACAATTTTATAATTTCGTAAATTAACATTAACAATAATGTATTATTCATAAAATAAATATTTAATGACATAAAAATTAAATAAATATAATTTAAATATGAAATAGTTACTAAATATTTTTTAAAAAATAAAAAACAATCTTATGTTATTAATGAAAATATATATGATGTATTAAAATAAATATCAATATACATATTAAATAATTTCACAAAAAAAAATAATAAAAAGGCTCACAGCTCTACCAATCATATAAATTAAGAACATGCAGTTTCAAGAGCTTAATGCTCTTCTAAATACTCACCCTGCTTATGCTCCTTAAGCCTAATGCTCTTCTAACTGCTTTGCCAATCAAGGCCATAGACGATAACCAAAGCTATAGTGGAAGCCTGAGACTGGCAACTGGCGCAAATGGAAACCCAAAAGCAGATCCGGAGTCATGCACAGCCAAACCGAACCGCCATCCAACCAAACACAATCCAATGCTTCAATGACGGAGCATGGAGTGAAGATAACGGAATAGGAGGACTGGGCTAGATTTTCGTAGACGAAGACGGCACAAACATCGACTTGGGCCAGGGAGCGGAACGCTTCGTCTCCTCACCGCTCATGGCCGAAGCTTTGTCGATCCGATCGGCGCTTAATTATGCACTGGAAAAGGGATTTTCAAAGATCCAACTCAAATCTGACGCTCAATACTTCATCAGAGCCATGTCAAAGCAAGAGCAAGTCAAAGAGATCTACGGAATTCTCTTTGACATTCACACTCTCGCATCTATGTTGGAAACAGTCACCTTCGTTTCCATCCCTCAATCTGAAAATTTTGTGGCTGATACGATCGCCAAGATTGCAAAAAATGTCTTTGTCTCTTTAATTTCTCACTGGGACCCACCTGCTATAATCATTGGCCACGTTTAATGCGAAATGAAGTATTTGTTGTTGTTCAACAAAAAAGGGAAAAAGCTCTCAGGCGCGCTTTTCGATAACCACCGCAACTACTTCCCGTTTTACTTTTTCCATCTCTTCCGCCCCTGTTTTTGAATTTCTACGGCGGCTTGCTGCAAAAATGGGGCTGGTTGACTAAACAAAACCGGTGAAATTTGCTGAACTAGGAAGGAGGCTCACCAGGCTTCGTCTTCTTCCAATGGGAACACCTCTTAGCACCAATAAGCAGACCATGAACGAGCTCTTCCCACCTTCCTTTTTTCAAACAAAAGAGCCATCTCTACTTCAGGGAAGCCTCTAAATCCTCTAAAAACTCTCTCAGGCTGCTTTCTGAGCCCCTGAGCACTTTGGTATTTATAGATCTGAAAATGACGGAATCTGTTTCCTGGTACATTTATTGCTAGGTCATTTATCACAAACTTCTGTTTGCTTGCAACAGTAAACCGTACCAGTTATCTCCTAAGAAACTGAGTTTAAAATTCTCACCTTGAGTGTAGTAAAGTCCCATCTCCAGATAACCGGCTAAAGTCTGGATCTGAACACTTATCTCAAATCTTAACAATGAGCCGCCGTCTGTCTTATTCTCCGAAAAAGGACCGGCCATCCCTACTGAACCACCTCGGAAAGCTCGGGTTCAGGTCCCCAGCTTTGATAACTCGGTTCAAATCCGTAAACACTCCCGGACGCTAATAGGAAGAATCACAAACCCTAAGATCCAGCGTGTGTGGTCCCTTATAACTTTCTTCACCGACCACTGGAAAGTCTCCACCCGACCAGTCGGTTCTGACCTAGGGCAAGGAAAGTTCCAATTCCAATTCTCAACTGAGGAAGACATCAAAAAGGTATTGGACAATCGTCCGTACCATTTTGCCCACTGGATGATTATTCTCGAAAGATGGGAACCTACAACCGCAAGAGATTTCCCATCCCAAATTCCTTTCACGATCAAAGTCCAAGGCATACCTCTTCACCTTTGGTCTGATGAAACCCTCAAAAGCATAGCCGATGATATTGGTGTCTTAGAATCTTCTGAAATTATCTCCACAGAGGCAAAAATGCAAGTGACTATAAATGGACTTCAGCCACTCATCACTACTACGTCGGTAGAGTTCGCAACTGGCGAAGAAGCGGAAGCTTTCCTGGTCTATGAAAAACTCGAGAAACACTGCATCAGCTGCTTTAGCCTCAACGATGATGTAAAGGACTGCACTAATCTAGACAACTCTCCGGAGAAGGATACTGCGGTGAACCTGGAGACAAGCCGAACAATCCGAAGCTCTAATCCGCATAGGGAACACATCTTGGAACAATCTTATCGACCTACGGCTCCTCAGTTCTCACACAGACCTTACCAGAAATCGACTGAGAATGCTTTCAAAAACTACCCAAGGGAGCGTAATTCGAGCGATGCTTATTATTCCTCTCAAGTTACAAAGACTAGACATGATCGGCAGGGATCAAGCAGAGGTTTTGACAGACGAGATCCGGATCACCAAACCCTAGATCCCTCTCTACCAGAAGAACTCCAGAATTGTCTAGATCACACTACTCCAATAACTCTCGACCTAGAGACCACTATGAAGCAAGAAGGTATCAGACACCACCTCAATGGATCGAAAAGCCTAGAGTATCAGAGACTCGGAGAGAAGAGGAATCTACTTTCTCGGCGGGATCCTCTAGGCAGAGGAGACCACCCCTGGATAGAGAACCATCCCCCACGGTTCCAAATGCTGAGTTACCCAGAGAAGCGTTGAACACCGCCATGGGTGAAATCCGGGATGTTCTGGTCCAATACTCCTCCTGTGCAGATCCTTCGGAAAGTGCAGCAAGAAAGGAGAGACACAGATTAGCAGAAGAAAATGGAGACATCCAGGAACAAGCGGCTCAAATGGTGAGAGCAGCTCTGGCTGCTAAAGCATTAGCAGCGTCTTTTGAGGAAGCAGAGAGGGTTGCCCGACTATCTCCTTCCCACAGCCCCACTGGGAGACCTATTGATCGAATCCCAACCTCCCAAAGGCTAGGTCCACCGGTAGAGCCACCTGAAACATGCCAACAACTGCTCTCAAGCCCTGTGACAGCAAAAAAACGAGGAAGACCAGCAGGGAAGAAAACTAACGTAAAAGGACCTCTGCTGCAAGGAAGCGGGTCCCAGAAACGAAAAGTTGCTCAGGTGATGCAGTCCCCAAGGAAAAGACAAAACTCAGCATCCCCAAGAGCATCGGGAAGGGGAACTACTCGAACATCTGGTCCACGAACTAGTAACACATCTCGACAAGCAGGAACCGGCTCAAGTCAGCCAGGACCTGTAAGATTCATTCCTGCAATAAAGAAGAAGACGTCGGATTTTCCAAACCCGTCCTCTCCTCTTCCTTAAAAATCGTGTGCTGGAACTGCCAAGGGTTGGGGAATCCCTGGACAGTTCGACGTCTCAAGGAGATCCGCAAGAGAGTAGACCCGGATATCATCTTCCTGTCAGAGACAAAAAATCCCGATCCTTTTGTGATGACGAAAGTAGAAAGCCTTGGCTACCACAACATCGCTTTTGTATCCCCATCGTCAGTTGCTAGTGGTGGACTCTCGCTTCTATGGAAACAAGAAATCCCATTAGACATTATTTCCTCTTGTACTAACTACTTTGATACTCAGATAACGTATGAAGGTCTCGTTTTCTATTCTACCTTTGTTTATGGAGATCCGGAAAGGGCCACAAGAAAACAAGTTTGGGACCAGCTCATAGGCTTAGCACAAGTGCGAGACGATCCCTGGTTCCTGTCAGGGGATTTTAACGATATAATCAATAACTCGGAAAAAGAGGGAGGACCTATCAGAGATGAAGGAACCTTCAGTGATTTCCGCACCTTTCTCTCTGAAGGAGACTTGTACGACTTAAGACACTCTGGCTGCTGCCTATCTTGGAGAGGCAGAAGAAACAACCACCTTGTTAAAACCAGGCTAGATAGAGCCCTTTCAAACAATGAGTGGGCAGAGCTCTTCCCATCTGGTCGTTGCGAATACTTGAGATTTGAAGGCTCGGACCATCGACCCATTGTCTCCTATTTTGGCCCTACGAGGAAGAAGAGAAAATCCAGCTTTAGGTATGATAGAAGACTAAAGGACAATGAAGAAGTTACAACGCTGGTAACTACCAAACTGTAATTTAAAACAGAATGTCGGCAAATGCCGTAGAGCTATTGTCCAGTGGAGTAAAGACCAACAAGTGAATAGCCAAAACCAAATAGAATTGCTGAAGCAAGGCATTGAAGCGAAAATGATAAGCCCCTCACCCAATGAGCTCTTGCTGGCTTCTCTAACGGCAGAGTTAAATAAGGCGTACAATGCAGAGGAGTCCTTCTGGAAGCAAAGAAGCAGTCAGCTCTGGTTGAATCGAGGGGATAGAAATACAAGTTTCTTCCATGCTTCTGCACGAAAAAGATTTGCAATCAATAAATTCTCGGTAATAGAAGATGAGGAAGGCATAGTCCATTTCAAAGAAGATCAAATAGTCAAGGTTATTACCGAGTATTTCAGAAGCTTATTCTACTCTCACGCTCAGATGAGCGAGCAGAAAAGAGCCATCATCACGGAGGCTCTACAACCTTTGATCTCAGACAGCACCAACCAAGAACTAATCAAAGATCCATCTCACTCTGAGATCAAAGAGGCTCTTTTCGCTATTCATGCAGAGAAAGCACCTGGGCCTGATGGCTTCTCTGCAAGTTTCTTCCACTCAAACTGGGAAGTGGTGGGTCCGGACATTATCGCTGAAGTGGAGACTTTCTTCCGTTCTGGAGAACTACCTCGAAGTTCCAATGATACCCACATCAGACTGATTCCTAAAATTCTTGGACCAAGGAAAGTGAGCGACTACAGACCGATAGCCCTCTGTAACGTCTGCTATAAAGTGATATCCAAGCTACTATCTCGACGGCTACAACCTCTCCTGGATGGTCTTATCTCTGAAAATCAATCGGCTTTTGTACCGAAGAGAGCTATCTCTGATAATGTGCTAATCACACATGAAGTTCTTCATTTCCTGAAAGTATCCAAAGCAAAGGTATCATGTTCCATGGCAGTAAAGACAGATATGAGTAAAGCTTATGACAGACTAAAATGATATTTCATGAGACTAGTTTTCCAAAGAATAGGTTTTCATGAGTAATGGATTGGATGGATAATGCAATGCATAAATACAGTCTCTTACTCTTTCCTCATCAATGGAGCTCCAAGAGGATCGATCAAACCCTCACGAGGAATCAGGCAGGGAGATCCGCTATCCCCTTACATCTTCATCATCTGTAGTGAAGTTCTTTCCGGCTTGTGTAGAAAAGCGCAGATCCTAGGCAAACTCCAAGGGATTTGAGTTGCTAATGGAAGTCCTCGAATAAACCATCTCTTGTTTGCTGATGATACTATGTTCTTCTGCAAAGCCAACAAGAGAAGTTGCAAGGAGTTAAACCAGATCTTAAGCAAGTATGAAATTGTCTCTGGACAACTCATAAACTCCCATAAATCATCAATAACTTTCTCCCTAAAGACACCTGAATCCTCCCGAGATTTAATGAAGAGGTTCTTACGTATTGAGAAGGAGGGAGGAAGTGGAAAGTACCTTGGGCTACCCGAACATTTTGGGAGAAAGAAGAAAGATCTTTTCACAGCCATTGTGGACAGAAGCAAGCAAAAAGCTTCAAGTTGGTCAACCAGACGCCTCTCAACTGCTGGAAAAATGGTCATGTTGAAGAGTGTTTTGGCAGCTATGCCAACCTACACTATGTCGTGTTTTCAACTTCCCCAATCTTTGTGTAAACGGATCCAATCCGCCTTGACGAGATTCTGGTGGGACACATCACCTGAGAAAAAGAACATGAGTTGGGTATCATGGGAAAGAATGGCAAAACCAAAACATCTAGGCGGTCTAGGCTTTAAAGACATCAACAACTTCAACGACGCTCTGCTTGCAAAGCTCAGCTAGAGAATTCTAAATAAACCTGAAGGCTTACTAGCCCGAACTCTAAGAGGAAAGTATCACTCAACGTACCTTTCTTACAAGCATCCGTTCCAAACTCAGCTTCTCATGGTTGGAGAAGTTTGTGTATAGGGCGTGATCTGTTTGAGACCCAACTTGGTTGGGTTGTGGGGAATGGGAAGGATATAAGGGCATGGGAAGAGCCCTGGTTAGCTACCACGGAAAAACTCCAACCAATGGGACCACCTGCAGAAGAAACAAATGATCTACTAGTTTCAGAGCTTTTTCTGCAAAATTCCCCAGTTTAGGATATAACAAAGATTGAACTGCTCTTCCCGGAGTATAAGACCGAGATTCTTACCCTAAAGCCAAGTCTAATAGGAGGAGCGGATAAACGACGATGGCTAAAACACTCCTCAGGCGAATATACAACAAGAACAGGCTATTTGGTGGCTACGGATTTGAAACAGGCCCTCAATCCTCCAGGTTTAAACCCTGCAATTGACTGGAATGTACAAGTTTGGCAAACTAAGTCAGCACCAAAAGTGAAAATGTTTTTATGGAAAGCCTTGCATGGAGCTCTACCTGTTGGTCTCCAATTGGAAGCAAGAGGAATTCCGATTGACCCTTCTTGTTGTCGATGTAGTGAACCGGAATCTGTCCTCCATCTCCTCTTTCATTGTGAATTTGCTTGTCAGGTTTGGAGTTTAGCTCCTTTCTCAGCCGATTTCAATGCCCTGACTTGTGTAAACGTTCCTGACGGGCTAATTACGGCGAAATCGATGGTAACACTACCTCCGGTGGGACTAGAGAGTGGATTGCTCTTCTCTTGGATCTGTTGGGCTATTTGGATCTCTAGAAACCAGAAGATTTTCGAAAGTCAAAACTTTACGGCTAAAGAGACTGTCCTTAAAGCCGTTCAAGATGCAAGAGAATGGAGTGCAGCACAGGAACTTGGATCAACAAGCTCTCTCCCCAAACCGATTGGCCGGCCTCTCACTAACCATCTCGGTATGGATTTTACCACTTGCTGCTCGGATGCAGCGTGGATAGCTGACCCTGATTCAGCTGGATTTGCAGGAATCGGATGGATCTTCTATTCCGGTGAAGAGGTTATCTCTTCTTACTCCGCATCTCTCCCTGTTGTCGCTTCGGCTCTAGTTGCTGAAGCCCTCTTGATTAGACAAGCTCTCCTTAAGGCTCTAGAGCTAGGGTTCTTATCTTTGATGCTCAAGTCGGATTCGCTTTCCCTGATCAAGGCAATTACCAAGAAATCTCAAATTCTGGAAGTCCACAGCATCCTAGAAGACATCGACTTAATCACTTCTTCTTTTAATTGTATTCAGTTTAAGTTTATCCCGCGTCTGGATAACTCTGTAGCTGACTCTGTAGCCAAACACGCCCTTAGAATTTTTATGTTCTCAAGGGGGTAAATCGATTCTAATAAAATCAGTTGTGTTTCAAAAAAAAAAAGTATTTGTTGTTCAAAAAAAAAAAAAAGCTTTCTTATTCACTCTCACAAACATAATAACTTTAATATCCTTAAAATCACTTATTATTACTATTTTTGATGATATTTTTAAATCATATATATGATTAGGGAAGAACCCTCTCCATTATTTTGACACTTGGATGCACGAGAGTCTGACATGTGTACACAAAATTATAAAAGTTGATACATCTCCTCGAATAACTTCCGTTTATTGCTCCTAGACATGTAACGTATGACGGCATGAGAACACCTCTGAACTTCTCTTCTCTATCCATTTAATACTTCAGTCATCTCTCCATAGTGAGACCCTTAGAGATTCGATCTCCAAGCGGCCAAATTTAATATCTGTAATCAAAACTATATTCATCCTTCAATTTCTAAACATTTAGAACTAAATCTGCCCTCACTGCTCGACTCGAAGAGTGTGAAGATTGTCTCTGTTTCTCCTCACTTCCGTCCTTAAGTCCCTTTCTATCCAATCCAGTGATGAAGTTGCTGTTGCTCACATATCCCAGCCTAATCTTAAGAGATTGCAATTTTGTCTTCTGCTGGGGTATTCCTTCCAGGTTGGCTCCAAATAACTCTAATTGTGCCTTCCTCTGTCTATGGCTCTCTGGATTATAATGGCACCAAACTTTGAATGGTTTCGGATTACAATTTAAGAGAAATTTGATATGCTGAAAAGAGATATCTTTTAAAGGCATCTTTTGTGACCTGAAGACGGTGCGGGATGGAGAAAACTCTTATATATATTACATTCGCAAAACAGCATAGTCATCGTGTTTGGAGGTAATTATGTGTTTTCAAATATTAATTTTACTCCATTTCTGCCTCGCTTTCATGTGGATCTCGCTTACTAATGTCTCTTACTAAACTCTGTTTTCCAAGTGCCCATGTGAATGTCTACGTCTGTCTGTTCTGTTACATGGCGCACATAGAAATCTTCTCTTGTGCCTCCAAACTGACAAAGAACTACAAGAGAACTTGTGTGCAAAATTACTTCTATCCCAAGAAACCTTATGTCGTTTCCTTGATATGCAGAACAAATTGGATCTTCGTCGACATAGATATCGAACACTGGCTCACCATAGATCTGTTTGTAATGAGCCTTTTTTCTCTCGAATCAAATCACTGCTTCGATCAAGATCTGGCGCTCAACATCTTTATCATCCATAACTATGACTGGATCAGGATATGGGCCTATGTAGACCGCAGTATCAGAGGCGTGAATCTCATCATGATATATGTCAACATAGCTGTCAGAAAACATAGTAACATGTACCTCGTTGGAGAGATCTTCATTACTATGACACACTAGATTTGTTATGCGGTCCTCAAAAAGCTCATGAATTCCGATGACATCTATTTCTTTTTTATGGAATATGTCATTGGCCGAATCTTCATCATTCATGACATCAAAAACTAGATTTGCAGCATCACCTTCATGGCAAATCAGATCTGCACCATCACAAGCGCTAGAGATCAGATTTGTGTCATCATAGACGTCAAAGATTGGATTTTCCTCATCGCAAAATAGATTTGCACCATCACAAGCGTCGGAGATCGGATTTGTGTCATCATAGACATCAAAGATAGGAGCTCCATGGATCTCTTTGAGAAGAACATTGCCTTCATCATCGAAGAATACATCATCTCGTGGAGGTAAAACATGTGATCGTTGGAGCACTTGTAGAACAGGTTCCATGGACCGTCGTAACTTGTCGCATAGATCTTGTTCAAATTTTGCCAAGATTTCTTGCAAGGCAATAGCTTGCTCATCACTTCGTTGTTGCAGATTCATTTTTGGTACCATTATATAGGACCGTTTTGTCTTTGATACCAACTGATGAGAGGCGGAAGCTAGATAAGGAAGAAACATGTGAGATCGATGAGATCCATGTGAAATCGGTTTGATATAAATGTAGGAAGTCTAGGTTTAGATCGATAGAGATGGGAATACTCTTCCCCGTGCTATAAAAGCTCGTTAGAGATTGGGAATACTTCCCCTGCTATGAAAAGCTCAAAGTTTATTCAATATCAAAGTTATCTCTAAAGAACATCCTATTTATATGAACGTAAGAAGATCCTAATAGTATCTCAACATCTTAATCTATAAGGAATTATAGTTATCTTTAAATAAAAGAATCCTAACAATAAATCTAAGCAAATATATACTTGACAAACACGTAGAGCCCAATAGACGTGTTTGTCGTCAAAAGCCCTAATCCATAGGATGTCGTCACATAGTAAGTAACTTATGCTTTCATCATCACGTAACTTATCATTTTCATTTTCTCTTATTCTTATTTTTCTCGATTTTACTTTCCTTATACAAAACATTTCTGTTAGGTCCCAAATTAGGCCTTACAAATGATGATCAAGAACAAGACAAGAACAAGAACACTTTGGTTCTAAAGACACAAGTTACTTCAATATTTTCTTCGTATCCTTTTCATTCACGACATGATGACTTAAATATACAATAAGGAAATAAACTAACTCTTAACTATCACATGTAGTGGGATAACAATCCCTAGGTGAAACAACCAACATTTTTTTTTTAAATTAAATACTAAACAATTCTAGCAAAGGTCTTTAAAATAAAAATCAATAAATAATTCAAATGAAAATATTAAATCAGTTCAGCGGAAGCAAATAAATAATTTAACAAGTCTAGCAAAACAATGCAAAATAAATAAAAACAATAAACATCCTATCATCCCCCTCTTCAGCCTTGATTCCGCGATCACACAAATCTTTTACCTGCAAAACATTGGAATGGAGTTGCAGAAGTATTTAATAAATAACTAGACTATTGCTCGCGCCTACGCGCGGGTTTTTCTACTGTTATAACTTATTTGAAAATAATGAAAAATAATTATAGATTTATGATTAATATTAGAAATTCTGGCATTTTAATTTCAATTTACTTAATTAACAACTCTATACTGTTAACTCTACATATCATATGTCTCTATACCGTCAACTCTACATATCATACGTCTTTATACCATCAACTCTCTTTATTTACTTCCCGCCATATTAACGGACTTTGCTTCCCTGCCATCGCTCTTCACTAAATTTGTTTCTCTGTATATTACGAGATTTAGACTGTATGTTATGAGATTTAGATATTTAATAGTAATTCAAGATGGAAGTCAAAGGGTAATAGCCTTAACGCAATAGAGTGGTTTTATTTACTATCTATTAAAATGTTTAACAAATAAATAAGATTTAGAGTTAACTGAAAAGAATATGAAAGGTTATGCCATATGTCAATTAGTAGAGTGTCCACATGTCACATAGATGGAGAGAGTTGGCCCCTATTCATATATATGATTAGTGAGGCAATCAATCTGCCTACAGGCCATTTACGCAATTTACTAGATATTTAATAATATTTACAAACTCCAATAATTATTAAATACCATTTTCCAATTATTAAATAATTATTAATAATTAAAACTTGATTTCTCAATTATTAAATAATTCTCATAATTAAAACTCCATTTCTCATTTATTAAATAATTCTCATAACTAAAACTCTATTTCTCATTTATTAAATAATTCTCATAATTAAATAATAATTTTCCATATTTTAAAATAATTTAAATAATTAGTTTAAGACTCTTAATTAATTAAATATCATTTAACTAATTAAATCTGAATTTAACCAATTAACCAGATTTTAACCAAAAATCACTTAATTTGAACTAGAAAGCAATTTCCAATTGAACCAGATAGAAGTGGCTGTGTCGCCAGACGCAAACCATTTGCGTTGCGTCGCCCGACGCACGTCCGTCAGGTTGAGATATAACAAAACACGCATAAACACCGAATTAACACAGAAATCATCCAAACATCATCACATAAAGCTCATATCATAAGAACACCTCAAGAACAACATTCAATCAACCCAGATCCAGTGATTTACGGACCTACAGTCATGCACTCACCTTGAATTGGATTGAAAAAGGAAGAATAAGAGAAAACAATGAAGAACAGCAACAGATCTCTCCAAAATCGCCCAGCTCTCCTCAAGAACTTCTCCTTTCCGCAAAAGGACAAAAGTGAGGAAGAAAAACGGCTGCTCCTTCTTTAAACTCGAAATCAGGGTTTCCAGGCTCTAAACCGGCCCAAACCGGACTTAAATTGAACCGTGTCTGATTTTGCAATTGTTGTATCGACCGACGCAACTTCCAAAACTCCAGAAAAAGGGCTGATGTTACATTAGGAGTAACCGTTTACACGGTTATGATCTCATCAATTTCATACAAGTTAGATGCTGAGAAAATATTAGAAATGCAAAGCAGAGAAAATATCATTCTAAGTAAACATTATATATTCTGTCTAAACATCATCATCTATCACATAATATTGTTTGTCTGTTTAATAGTAATATTAAAATATTTGTCAAAACAAAAACCCGCACGGGTATTAGTGACAATTAAAATAAGAAGGCACAGAATGTAGAAACCCTATCCTTACAACTATATTGGATGTGCATGACTTGGTTGTTGTAACAAGCAAGATAATTATAACTTATAAGATCGCAACAAGTCTTAAGATATAGACATGTGTTTTGGAAAAGATGGTTTCTTTAGTTTTAAAATCTACCTATCCAAGGCAAAATAAAAAGGCAATATCATTATGAATCTGATATTCTTTTGTTGTATTCGTATCCAGTGTCGAATAGAGTTCCATCTCCAAGTAAAGAAAACGAAGATAACACAAGCTACAAAATCATTTGATATTAAGAGACCACGATTTGCTTCTTAATTAGCTCTCGAGATTTTTGTTTGCGTTTTGATTTAGTTGGCTTAATACTGTGTTTTACATTAACTATCGAATATGAGTGGAAATTGTATCTATTTTGACAAAAAAGAATCTTACCTTGTGGGAGATTATTGTAGTAATCCATGAATTTATATAGTTTCAATGCTCTTCCTCTACGTATACAACAAAGTAAGAAACTAAAAGAAGAATATAGATCTCTTTGCATTACCGGAGTACACTAAGAAGATTAATCTCCTCGTCAAATCTTTCTCATCGTGAAACTTTTTCGGAGTGGTTTACTCCAAGTACGACTCTTTCACAGATCGAATAAGATCCACTGGGAGAGAGATGGATAGAAATAACACCTTCTTTTTATTAGTACGAAGACTCCACAAAAAGCAGTATCAAACCTATCAAAAAATGTAATAAGTTTGTTTTACTTATAATTTGCATACGTTTTTCATATGTTTTGCCTATTTTTGTTAATTTTTTTACAACTTTTTTTTATAGTAATAACGTATGATAAAATATTTTATTTTTTTTTTTTTTTGTCAACTTAAAAATATAATTAAACTCATTATCAGTTTGTAGATTTTAAAATATCTGACATATACTTATAAAACTAAAAATATTTTGATAACTGATCAGATTGGAATGGAGAATTTACGGTTACATATAGGGAGAACTATAAAGGTTTTTGCTACTGGATCATCAAATTGTATAAGAAATTAAAAAAAAAACTCGCTTCTTTTACATACTCTCTCCGTTTCAAATTAGTTGTCGTTTTGGCAAAATGTACTTGCAAATATTTGGACGTATCTGCAATGCAAAATACGTCCAGATACGTCCAAATATTTGCAGATACATTTTGTCAAAACGACAACTAATTTGAAACGGAGGGAGTAGTTGTTATAACCAGAATGGTTTCTTGAATTTGAGGAAAATGGTAAATCATCTTCATAGGTAACTGCAATATATTTTTTATTCAATAAGTAATCCTTACAAGATAAGACAAAAAGTTGCCTATAAAACAATAATGGTTTATCGTTCACTTTATTTAGATTTTTTACTCTAAACTTTTGTCCACTTATACTCTAATTTGGGCGCTTCTTTCCCATGTGTGAAGTAAATTCCATCTTCTCTAGCATCCCAAAAATTTTGTTTACAATAATGAACAATGCCACCACCACCTTCATATGCCCTAAAGTTTGCCTGAAACCTGTAATTAAACCCTTGCGATAGATCACAATCGAATATGGTCTTGAAAACACTTTCCTAAAAACTAAAGTCGTAAGTTTGTCCAGGTTTCAATATGTGGACACCTAAGTTGTCTTCGTCTGACACACAATGAATTCTGAGAAGGTTGTTCGGACTAAGAGAACTTTTGAAATGTACAGTCTCTTTCTCCCAAATCGCGTTAATTGACTCAATGTACAGTAAAATGATAACCAAAAAGCAGGAGAGAAATTTCATCTTTGTGTGTATGTGTATTTGTGTGTATGTGTATTTCGCTATAAGACTGATTTTATCTGCGATAAAAGGGTTCCAATTTATAGAATCTGATTTACAAGGTCATAATCATGCATTCCATTTTGTTCATGATTTTGCATATCATAATAAGGCGTTACGCTTTTAAAACAAAATTTTCTTGTTTTGGTAAATGTTGAAAATAATTATTCCTATACTCTAATGGAAAGATGGCATAACTAGATATTATGCTAAATTTAGGAATATTTTTTCCATAGAGTTTCGGTGTACGGACATAGAAGATATATGGGAACACAAGTCAATCACCTATAATGAAAATTGGACAAGAAGATAACAGCTTGGAAACAGAAAATGAAGTTGAACAGATTGAGGATGAGATTTGCAGAGAATCAGGAGTAGAGAGTAATCCAGGAAACATGGAGGCATAGCTGGTGATAGCACTTTAATTTGCATTTGTAAAGAGATGCATAGGTAAAGATATCGATTTTAGGTATTATAGCATACAAAATATTAGGGTTTTATCAGTGAATAACCATAAAAAAACAATTAATTAAAAATATATCCATATCAGATGATAGGCTACAATATATTCTATACATTCTACAATAATACCTAAAATATCCTCATACTACATTAGCCGATTTAAGAGTTTCTGGCTAGAATACGGCTTACTGTAAGCCGCTTGAGATTTCCTTATCGTCAGTTTCCAGAGTAATACTGTCTTGGACTGTAAAATCTTTGATTTATCACAATCTGTTCTTAGAGGAAATCGTTGAGGTGTTTCCTTGTTTTCCGTCTGCTTTTGTTGTATTTCTCTTCATCGGAGAACTGAGAAAAATATTATACAAGGTTCGTTTCTCTGATTTCACATAATTCGAATTTATTGTTCATATTAGCTATTCTGATTTCATAATGGTCGAATTGATTGTTGATTGTTGTTTATTTTAGGGATTAGTGATGCGATCTTACATCATAGTTCTTTTCTTCGTAATATTTGAGGAGATGAATTTGTTGGTAAAAGGATTTGAAAATTACTATTTAAATATGTAGTTATTACAGTTGGTAGTATGGAAGATTACAGTTTTTGTGTAATTGGATCACTTTTTGATGGTGACCACGCTTGTATCATTCAGATATAAAGCAAAGCCTTTTTTCTTCATTGTATGGAAGATGTCATTTTGTTTATGTGTGTTATCGATCAATGCAGGTGATGTTGAAGCCATCGAGTGATGAGCCATTATACGGAGGATCCGAAGGGTTTCTTGATCTATCCGAATTGGACTTCCGACTACCACTTCTTGTTTATGTATCTCGTGAGAAGCGGCCTGGTTATGATCATAACAAGAAGGCCGGAGCCATGAACGCACTAGTCAGAGCTTCTGCGATTATGTCGAATGGACCATTCATACTCAATCTTGATTGTGGTCATTACATATAATACAACTAAGAGGTGATGAGAGAAGGTATGTGCTTCATGATGGACCGCGGAGGCGACCGGCTTTGCTACGTTCAGTTCCCGCAGCGGTTCGAAGGTATTGACCCGTCGCATCACAGCATGTCTTCTTTCTTTGATGTCAACATGACTCATGAGAGCTCTTGATGGGCTTATGGGTCCGGTTTATGTCAGAACCGGTTGTCTCTTCCGGAGAATCGAGAATCGCGCTTTACGGATTCGACCCGCCTCGGTCCAAAGAACATTCCTCTGGTTGCTTGCAGCTGCTGCTTCCCTCGTAGCAAGAAGAAGAATCACGTTGCTAAGAAAACAGAGCTATGCAAATGGGTGATTACATTGACGAGGAGATGTCTCTCTCTTTAATCCCCCAAGAAGTTCGGTAACTCGACGTTCCTCATTGAGTCGATACCCGTCGCCGAGTTCCAAGGCCGGCCTCTCGCGGACCGCCCATCGATTAAAAATGGTCGTCAGCCCGGCGCGCTCACCATTCCTCGAGAGCTTCTACACGCGACGACCGTAGCGGAAGCCATCGTTGTGATCTCTTGCTGGTACGAGGATAAAACAGAGTGGGGTCGCGTATCGGGTGGATTGACGGGTCGGTCACGGAAGACGTTGTGACAGGTTATCGAATGCATAACCGAGGGTACTGGTAGGCGAGTTTGACACTGATGTTGTTGGCTTTGATTTGTAATATCGTCCGCACCTCATCGATTAGATCTCGAAACTTCAGTCCATCGTTGATCACAACAGTGGCAAAACCCTCGACTGTATCTGTTTCTAAACATTTCATGACAGTAGACTATTTCAATCGACAGAAACACTGATATTTGTACTTTTCGTTCGTTTTAAATGGGCCCTATCTACCAACACGTATAAATGAGAAGTTTACTGGAATTACCTATGTATTAGGACTCCCTTTATTAACTGCACAACTGTTATTGTTCGTTGGAGATAATAGTACAGTACAGAGAAAAATGAGATAGTATGGTCTCTTACAAAGAAAGAGACGGTTCGTTCTATAACTAAACAGAGTTTGTAATAATGAAACGTGGCGAAAATCTAGTCACATAATAAATAGGAAGGAAGTATAGTGATGTGACATGTTTTTACTCGGCTTCACAAACATTCGTCATCAGCTCGTCTTAAAAAATTGCCGACGAAAGATAAGTGGCAAATTCGTCTTTTTAAAGGCGCGTGAATTGTACTCTCTAATTTCAAATCTTTTGTGGATAGTTACTTAAATAGTAAGCCCAATATGGCTAGATAGCCAATTCACCCAAAATATTAAGCCTTAAAAAAAAAAAAAGAAAAAAAACATACAAAATATTGACATTATATTTATTTTTCCAATCTTCAGATCACAATGTTCAAAGTCTTCTAGAATATGATGCTTATATAAGACTATTTGTGTATGCATAGTAAAAGAGTTCTTATGAGCCACCTGAGTTTCTACGTGATGAGTGTGTTATTCTACGAGGTGCATTTGGGTAGGACTTTGTGTTTCTTTATGATTTCTGAGATATATTTTATTGTTTTATTTTGAGTTATTGAAGTATGTACTGTAATAGTCTGCACGAGCGAAGAAAACAAAAATGTAAAAGCAGAACAAATGTATTAGTTATGATTATAATTTATGTTTACTTAAAAAATTTGTGTGAAATATTAGTTATAATTATAATTTCTATTACTTAAAATGAAAACTACAAAAATGTTTGATAATTTTTAAACTACAAATTTTAATCAACTGGTAAAAAAATAATTAATCAACTAATAAACACTTATGTTATCAAATAAATAAATGGAAAATATAGTTTTTGGTATTTTGTGAAAAGTATCACAAAAAAAATTACCCTGTGATTGAAGATAATCTCACACCACATTTAACTGTTTTGCCGTGTGATTAGATTAGCTCTAACCAAAGCCAATGATATAGCCCTACCTAAATTTATATCAACAATGAAAATAACTAGTCATACATTAGCATTACCAAAAATTGAAGTTTCAGAAACACGAAATAATGGAATAGTATAAATATTTAAAGAATATACCTCAATTATCACAGGACCCGGATCATAGTCTTTGATTGTGAACACAACACAATAACTTGACGTTGGAGGACAAGAGAATCCAACTAACTGGTGACCATACCACAAGTCAAGATAAGGCAAGACCACAAGATCCATAGTAAATGGATTGAACAAGACGAAGTCTGATGAACTGTTCTTGCTCATAAGAAGCCATCCGTCTTTAGAGTAACAAACTCCCGCTTCTGCAAACTCCGGCAACAGTAACTGCAGCGTTTAAACCAGTCAAGCCCTGAGTATAATACTATTTTTCGTCAAAGATGCTTATGTGCCCCGGACTTGGAGCCCAGGTGAAACCACTTGGACTTTGAAGCGGGTCTTTAAGTCTCAGTTTCTTGATGTTAAGCATAACTATGTTGTCTTCTCCAACGGTTTGTTTTACTGTCTCAACTTGAGAAACGATCTTGCTGTTTTCGATCCATCTTTAAGGACGTGGAATGTGCTCGATGTGACGCCTCCTGCACGCCCTGATCACATCGATGATGAGAGTTGGTGTGAAGGAAAGTTCACATCGATGGTTGGTTACAAAGGAGACATCTTTGTGGTGTGTACGTTTGGAAATGAGAAGCCTTTGGTATTTAAGCTGGATCCTGCAAGAGGTGTTTGGGAGAAGATGGAAAATCTTGGTGGTGTGACGATGTTTGTGAGTGTTAATTCATGTGAATCAACAACTTATGTCAACGAGGGGATGTTGAGGAACAGTGTCTACTTCCCTAAGTTATGTGATGATGAGACGCGTTGGGTGATGTATTCGTTTGATGAAAGGAGATACAGTCCGCTTGAGCACAATGTTAACTGGGGAAAGCAGAGTTCTTACTGAATCCAACTTCTCATTCAATCTCGTGAAAGCTGACTCCAATCTCTCATCAATCAAGGCTGTATGCTCCTTATGAGAACTCTTGATAAAAGTTACCAAATCTTCAAAGTTGCTCCTTGGCTCCATTCTTCTCTTGTGAGGTGTTGTTGATAATTTCTCCCTCCATGAACATCCCTCTTTTCATTGGGTGATCTTGGTTGTAAAAACATCATGCTCCCCTTTCCAAGCTTCTTCTCCACGTGTCAATCCATCTATTCCAACAAAGTTTACTTCTTCTTGAAAGCTTGGAATCAAATCTCCAAAGTAGTCTTGAATTATTGTGGATTCAACTCTATAAGCTTCTCTTTGTCTCTCCACTTCTCTTCCTTGGTTTCTCAGTATCTCAGCCATCATGGCTTTGATCTCACTATATCCATCTCTGTATGGATCAGAATTTATGGCCTTCACTGCTCTCTCATGCCCAATGAAGTTGTCACTGTCGCTTGAGGCTAGATTTTCAATCAAAATCTTTGCTTCAGTAACTGTCTTGGTCATGAAATTTCCATTGCTGGCTGTATCAAGAGAAATCGACACTTCCCACTTATTCCTCTGTAGAAAATGTTCCATAGACTGCCATCAGATAGCCCATGATTAGGACATTCCCTTGTGTAGTCCTTAAAGCGCTCCAATGCTTCATGAAAAGGCTCCACCGGCCCTTGTTGGAAACTAGAGATCTTTTCTCTCAACAAGTTTGCTCTTTGCTTTGTGAAAAAGTGACCTAAGAATGCCACCTTGTACTCTTTCCATGTGGTTATGGATTGAGCTGGAAGAGACTTCACCCAGCGCAAAGCCTTCCCTGTCAAAGTGAAAGAGAAAAGTTTGCACTTTAAGTACTCCTTGGGCGCACCTCCTGCACTGATGGTCCCACAGATTTCTTCAAAGCATCAATATGTTCCAAAGGATTCTCCTGGGGTTTTCCTTGGAACTGGTTTTGTTTCACCAAAGCAATGATCTCCGGCGAAATCTCATACTTCTTCCTTCAGGAAGTGGCGGTTGGATGGGATTCCGATTGATTAGTAGTGTTGGATTGGAATCGAATCTCCCATGACTTCTTCATTGTGTCGCGCTCCATCTCGGCATTCATCATTGGCGCGATCGTGCGCGGCATTCGGATCCGGGGATCTTCGTGCTGCTCGGCCAGCGCGATCTCTCTCGCGGCCAAGTTATCTCTCTCCTCTTGATCGTCTGAATCACTCATGTTAGAGTCCTTCTTTCAAGCTTAGTACCTGAAAGGGGTAGAGGCAAGATTCTTTAAATAGAAAACAGTAAAAAGGAAAAACAAAAGTTGAAAAGTTTGCAAAAACAAAAAGGAAAAACGAAATTCTAGACTAGACTATAGTTGGGAACTCGAAGGTAGCTGTATTGCTCCCCGGCAACGGCGCCAAAAACTTGATCGCGGGATCAGGTCTTCCCTTTTCCTATCCCTGATTCTGCAAGTGCACAGGTCAGAAGTAGTAAACGGGTATCGAACACAAGGAGCAGATAAGTACACTTCGAGTATTGCAAGTCTAATATAGCTAGAAAACAAGTATGATTTAGGGTTTTGATTGTGTAACAAGGAAATCAAACAGCAGATTAAACGGTTTATGAAAATCAATAAGGGAAACGCTAGGCAATGAGAAACTCGCAGAGATTCAAGGTTAACAAGATATTAGAAGGTTCGCTAGGGTTTGCGCTATCTAGAACTCAGGTCACGATTGTATGATCTTTCCACTGTCGAGGCTCCGACCCCTTTGTTAATCTACCTAGTCGCTAAACTTTTGGTATGTCCCTAGGTGATTAAATCAAGCAATAGTTCGTTCAAGACCCAATTGTTCACAACCCCGCATAGATCAACTTTCGCAGTCTATGAAGTTTTGCTCACCAAATACTTAGTTCAGGTTATATAGCAAGCTTTTGGAGAGTATATGAAACCTAAGATCTGATGCTAGTTGATCAGAAAAGCAAGCAGCAATGAATTCAAGCAGAGGTGAAGATGCGATGAGTAAACCCTAGGCGATTTCTAACAACCTATCAAACCATGAACTCTTTGATAGATCTCACAACCTAACTAGTGAATTACTCAGACATAATCAAAGCAACAACACAAAGAGATGAAGAAAACATGATTGCAATAAAACTCAAAGTATGAAATCGTGATACAAGGCGGCTCTCTTTTCACAAGAGGCTAAAAAGCTATATATATAGTGCTAGGTCTTTAGAGGCGGCTTAGGGTTAAGCCGGGCCTTGAAAATATGAAATGGGCTTCAAAACGGGCTTCGGGTCGACCGCGGCGTTGGGACGGTCGGTCGGGACGATCGGCCGGATGATCGGGTCGTGGCCGCTAGACGATCGGAACGGTCGTGGCCGGACGGTTCGTGGTCGGCCGGCGGTCGGACGGTGAAGTTTGGCCGATGATTTCGGCCGGACGCGGGACGTAGTTTCCCGGCTCGGATGCGCATCGGCCGTGGTACGCGAGACAGGTTGCGCGGCCGCGAGGCTTTGTTTCCCGGCTCGCGCGGCATGGTCGTGCGCGGTTGGCGTGAGCGGTTGTGGCTTGGCCGACCGCGGGCTTAGTTTCCCGGGTCGTGATGCGTGATCGGCCGGACGGTTTTAACTTTGGCCGAGACTTCAGACGGACGGATGTGATTTGGCCGAGCGTGGAACGTTCGTTCCTCGGCCAGCCGTTCTGCGCGGTTTGGGACCGTGTCAACTAAGTGTGGGGGAGAGGGTCAATGGTATTTGACCTAGTGCTTTATGTTCTTACTTTATGTTCAGCATAACCCTTGAGTCTCATGCATTTTCATCTCTAGAAAATCATGTAAAATTTTCATTTTTCATTCTCGCACATATATAAAAAAAAAACAAAAATCCAAAAACAAAGCATGTAGTTAGGTTCATTTCATTTAGCATCTGAGCAATGTTTGTTGAGCAGATTGATTGAGTTGCGGAATTGTTTCACTGCCCTAGTTCTAAGTTGTTTGGCGCGTGATATATCCATATCTTTCATGTTTTTACCAAGGTTTTCATTATGTTTTCAATACAAATAAATTGGCTTTTGAGCCCAAGAGGTAGTTTTCTTGTATATTCTGGTTTTGAGTATCATCCAGGTCAAAATAGCAAAGAAGAGTCCAAAATGGAGAAAAAGGAGCCAAATCACCAAGTTCCCAAGTCTAGAGCACCAAATCTATATTTCTCGCTAAAGACCAAACCGGAGCATCCGATGTACGACAGCATATTTATGCCTTCCCGACATCCACAAATCATGATTCTTATATGGAAAGATAGATACTTGAGTCATGCATCACTAAGAAGTGGAAAGAGGTCATTTGGATCATTCATTAGGCCGGAACTTATTCATTTGCTTATGGTCTTAATCTAGATTCTCTCTCTTTTGGATAGATCTTAAGGCTACATGACCACTACCCCTGGCTTGTAAGTCCTTAGGCGACTCCCCACACGAAAGTGATGGCATTCGCTGGAAAAGATCCACTAAGAGCTCCAATATCTCTTGCTCTAGACAATAGAGGTCTAAGGGGTTGGATGGATTAGTTTGGGCAATGATCCTATAGCCTCCAAGGTTTGATTCTCACTGGCTAACCCCCTGTTTCTGAGATCATTCCTTGGTTGATAGCCTCCACCTTGGGAAAGGGTTGGCTAGGCATTGAGAAGCCCAATATCAAGAGAAGCCTTGATACAAGGAGTTTTAAGAGCTAGATTGATTAAGTGTAGATTCCTTTGATTGCAAAACCCTGTCTTGAACCCTAATTCTCTCTTTATCTTGTTAAAGTCGTCACCTTTAGCTTTGTTTGTCTCAACTCGTCCCTAAACTCGATCGAGCTGGTACTTTGCTCTGACTCGACTCGAGCTCTTGGTCGAGCTGACACTTCACTGCTTTTTTACTTTTATTGCTGCATTTCATTTCATTTAGGTTGTTAGTGTTACATTCATTTAATCTTTGCTTGACTTTCTTGTGTTTCATATTCTCATAGAGCAACATTCCCATTTTGGATTGATAACCCTTTATACATAACTATATGGTTAAAGGGAATTGTTGACTGTGTTTGTGTTTGCATCTTACCACCTCATCATTACCACTGTTGCATTCCACCACATCTCATTTCATATCTATCACATCACACACAAATCTTATCATCAATTTTAACAAACTTTTCAATCGACTTGGCATATGTTTTCAAAGGAATTTTCCAATAGTTCAATAATGTTGTTTGTATAGAATTGCATTGTTCCTTTCTTTCATGTGTTCTCAACAAACACAAACCCTTGCATCGTTTGATTGAGCTTAGATCTTTAAACTATATGATTGTGTAATGTGTGAAATCCAATCCCTAGTAGTTCGACCCCTAAATACTACAATTATATGTTGTGCACTTGCAACACTAGTTGTCTTAGGGAATTATTACTTGTACTCATCCCATAGATGCCGCATCAGCGCGTTTGATAGTTCTTGAAGTTAAGGTAGAACCGCATTTTCAGAAAGCATCATGACTATCTTAGTGAAACCGTATGCATTGCTGTGATTTGAATCTGCTCCTTGTTTAAGTGAAACCTTAACCTGAACCTCAATTATCATGATCATGATTGCTAGGTTTAACTCGTAGATTATACATACTTGAATCATCTTTGCTCTATTTTTCATCCCTCTTTGTTTATTCAAGTAGATCTCCATTCCCGTAACCAACCCTTCCTTTCAAGCCAAATGTTATTCTTGTGTGTTGTGAGGCCTCTTGGAAAAAGCTTGGCATAAAGTGTTAGGTCTTGAGTCGACAAGGATAGGTGATCATGTAGATTCTGGTCCATGCTTTTTGGGCAAGACTAGGCTAGGATTTGGGTTAGGGAATGTCTCGGGTTGGGAATCTTTGAGAAAAGAAAGAAAGAAAAGTGTGTGAGCAAAAAGAAAATAGATAGCAGCGAAGTCGCTAAGGTTGATTAGAGCTTGGTCTGTGTGTTTAAGTTAGCCCCCATCAGAAAAAAAAAAAAAAAGAGAGAATAAAAAAAAACAACAAGAAAAGAAAGATGGGTTAGGGCAAGAAAAGAAAGAAGTCTAGACCAAGTCTCTCGGGTTTGTATCACAAAAAGCCTTAGAAAAGTTAGCTAAAGAATCAAAAAGCTCTCAGAAAAAGGAAAAGAAAAACCAAAGGGAAAAGGGTAGAAATAGGAAGTTTGGGTTTGAAATTCACCAAAGGTACTTGGGGTTTCGGGTAGATGATCATTTGTCCTTGTACCTCCCAATTGGTTCTCGCCTTTAGCATTATGCCGAAGCTGTTTCATTCTACTTTGAGAGAACCCTTCCCTTTGTCATTTGACCTGACCTCGCTTGATTTGATTTGCTCTCTTTCTTTCCATCGGCCAAACGAGTTAACTTGACTTGCATGTGTTTTGATTCACTGTTTTTATGCTTCTAATGAATGTTAAAAGGAGTAGAGGATTTGAATGCGTGTTTAGGTTGATCTAGTTGTCATTGATTGTATTATGAAGGTGCGGCTAAGATTTTTGAAGTAGAGAACATCCTTTGCGCTTTAGACCTTGGAACTAGGTTGTTGAAATGATTTCTCTTCTCGGCTTTCACTTGACTCTATTGCTCAGTGAAACACTCTTGCATTTGGTTGATGTTTGCTTGAGGGCAAGCAAAGACTAAGTGTGGGGGTGTTGATATACTCAACATTTGCATACATTTAGCCTCGCATTCTGCATAGTTCTGTGTATATTTGAGTCCCATTTCATGACATTTAGTGTAGAATTAGTCTACTTAGGATCATTTAGCTTTTAGGTTAGCATTTTGCATTTCCATTGCATTTGGGGTGCATATATCAGGTATCTGGAGCTTATGGCGAAGGAGCAGACCGGAGGTGATGATCAGACGTGGACCGGAGGGAGATCGGAGCAATCAGTTGTCGAAAGGAACTTGACAGAGCAGAGCATTGAGCATAAGGAAACAGAGTGCTTGAGGAAGTGCTCAAGCTACGCGCAGCTGTGAAGTCAAAGCAAAAACATTGACCGAGGATACACTTTTCCCTTCTCTATATAAACCTTTAAGACCTAATTTTTTGGCAATCTTTATCTTTTGTAATCAGTTTCTCTCCAAGAAAAACAGTTTGTTCTTGGAGATCTTTTGTAAGCTTTTATTTGAATCTTTTAAGTTTAAGAAGTACTTAAGTTTGCTAATCTTGTCTTAAAGATGATTTCTTGCTTTCTTTCCTTCTTTGCTTTCGGTTCAAGTATGAGTAGTGAGTAGTTTTACTTGAGGTTTCGAGGGTGAGACAAGGAAAGGTTGGAGCTTTAGCTTCCTGTTGACCAGCTTTTCTTTAGCTAGAGCTTTATATCTCGGCTTCTTCTTGATCACTTGAAGTCGCGAATCTAGGCTAGTACACCTAGAAGGTGTTTGCGTTAATGCCTAAGAGAGCTAGCGATAGAGAGAAATGTTCCCAACCTAAGAGATTGGTTGTTAGGACATGTTCTTGTGCATTTAGACTAGATCTTGTGAAAGCTTGTAACTTTGAGTCCACTAGTGAGAGCTAGCTTTGGATCTTTTCTTGCAAAGCGATCTGACCACGAGAGTGGCGGATTTACTCAAAGTCTAAGCACAAAGCTTGAGTCTTGGTAGGTTTGAGGATAGTGGGCCTGAGCTCGATAAACCCAACGAATCTCACCCAAGACGCCTCCTTTTATCTTAAATAGTTAAATTTATCTCTTTCATTATTGTTAGCTTAAAGCTTGAATCTTTACAAAAAAAACCCAATCTTTTTCAAGAATTTGATTATTGTCTCTCTTTGCTTCGGAAGTTTAGAACTCCACTTGGATTGACACCTTAACCGCTACAATGACATGAGTAGTATGGGTTGAGGATAGTTGATACCAAAAATCCTACTTATCAAATAGCTATAGGAAAGAGCCAACAAAAATATTTGAAGACAATTCTGCATGTGTCACACAACTCAAAGAAGGTTATATCAAGAGTGACAGAACGAAGCATATTCCTCCAAGATTTTTCTCATACACTCAAGAACTTCAGAAAAATCAAGAAGTGGATATCGAGTATATTCGTTCAAGTGACAATGCAGCTGATCTTTTTACAAAGGCACTTCCGACTTCAGTTTTCAAGAACTATGTTCACAGCATTGGAATGCGTCGTCTACAAAACTTATGAAAATAAAAGATTATATGTCTTTTCCAGGGGGAGATTATGCTACGGTACTCTTTTTCCTAAATCATAGTTTTTATCTCATTGGGTATTTCTATGACATAGACCGTACATAATACAATGACGGATAATCAAGGGGGAAGTGTTAAAGGATATTGATTATCCTGTAAGAGTTTAATATATTTAACCACTCACCACCTTCACTTACCGCCTCACTTACCGACTTGCTGTAATACAAGAAAATTACTCAATACTCTCTTTCCTTTCAACATAGAAGCCTCTCTCTCACCTCACCTCATATCTCTCTCTCTCTCTAACTTTTTATAATTAGCATTCATTACAATAAAAAGTTTAACAGAGAATATGAAAAGTCACTTTTAAAAAAGGATAAAAACTATGTATAAATCTAGAAAATTTATTATTTAGTAAATTTATTTTTGTTAGATTATATAATTTACATTGATGTCAAGATGCTATAAAAAGAACACTGATTTTTTTAACTATTTTGGGATGAAATGAGACGAGACCGGACAAGATGAGACGAAAAAAACATAACAAGAGAAATGGGATAAGACTGGACGAGATGAGACAAACAAATTAGACATGACGAGATGAAAAAACAGAATGAGACGGGATTGGACGGGACAGGATGAAAGGGACAGAATGTGACGAGAAGGGACGGGACAGTAATTTCACCTACCCCTAATTATCTTTAGGGACCGGACAGAGACAAGATATAGTATAACTGATCACCTCCTAGTATCAATATATAGTAGTACAACTGATCGCGGGATCAGGTCTTCCCCTTTCCTATCCCTGATTCTGCAAGTGCACAGGTCAGAAGTAGTAAACGGGTATCGAATACAAGGACCAGATTGCACACTACAAGCTATGAGTTCGAGATCGAGCTAGGGCAAAAGT
This sequence comes from Microthlaspi erraticum, assembly GCA_902728155.2. Taxonomy (NCBI): domain Eukaryota; kingdom Viridiplantae; phylum Streptophyta; class Magnoliopsida; order Brassicales; family Brassicaceae; genus Microthlaspi; species Microthlaspi erraticum. Next base: position 40,603 of record CACVBM020001939.1, on the reverse strand, counting down.
ATAAGTTTGGTTGAGTGCAGAGAAAGTAAAGCATGCAAGTGATAGAGAAAGTGAGATCAATAGGAGAGAAAGGCTAAGCAATAGGATAGTCTTAAGATAAGCAATTCAAGAAGCATGAAATCAATCAATTAGGGTTACTGCAATTAGGTGCCAATCTAGAACTTGAAACACTATGGTATGATCATTCCATTGTCGAGGCTCCGACCCTTTGTTAATCTACCTAGTCGCTAAACTTTTGGTATGTCCCTAGGTGATTAAATCAAGCATGCCTCAAACCCATAACGAAGGAAGCCATTGTTGAGTTTGAAGGAGGAAGTAAAGCTCTCGTAACCCTTGAATATCACAAACTAGACAAACTCTGCCTGTACTGTCAAAAACTCACCCATGAAGAGGAAGACTGCCTTACAAATCCAAGAGCTAAACGTGTATCTAAACCAACAAGATCCACAACTCCCGACAGACCAAACTACCTAAAACCCCCTTTCTTCATCAACCACGCTGAAAGACAACCCTCCCACCCGAGAACATTCCACCGGGACCTGCACACCCTAATGAACCTCCGACCACATCTCGAGCATCACTACCACCTAGACCTCCAAGAGCAACAGAAGCAATCCCCATCACCAACTCTGTGGAAGAATGATGCGGAGTCAGGTTTTACCAAACTCCTAGACCTCTGCAAGTGCACAGATCGCGGAAGTATGGGTATCGAACACAAGGACTGGCTATTGAGTACACTTTGAAACTATGGATTTTGGATCAAGCTAAAACAAAAGTATGATTGAGGTTGTAATGGTGAACCGAACTAGCAAGTATAACGAGGTTGTAAACAATAAAGGAAAAGCGCTAGGTCATAGGGGCTATCGCAGAGAAGCAAGCAATGATCAATGAAACAATGATAGATGAATTGATTAGGGATATTGGGATATTAAGAACCATCTAGAACACAGATCACGAATATAAAACCATTCCACTTTCGAGGCTCCGGCTCCTTTGTTAATCTACCTAGTCGCTAAACTTTTGGTATGTCCCTAGGTGATTAAATCAAGCTTTAGAATGAATAGGTTCTGATACAGTTCACTAGATATAGATAGATCAACTTTCGCAGTCTAAGAAACCTAGCTTGTCAAAGAATATGTCCGGCGAATGATACAGCACTGTCGAGGCTCAAATCAACCTAAGATCGGATTACTAGATGCGCGGTAAAGCAATCAGCATTAGTTAAGTGCACAAGACGAGACAAAGACTCTAATATAATCCCTAGCTAATCATTGAAATCAAAGATCATGCAAGCAACTCATTGAATAGTAACCCTAGCAACCTAACTAGTGGATTACTCAGACATGATCAAAGCAAACACACATAGAGATGAAGAAAACATGATTGCAATAAAACTTAGAGTAGGAAATCGAAATACAAGGGCGGCTCTCTTTTCACAAGAGGCTAAAAAGCTATATATATAGTGCTAGGTCTTTTGAGGCGGCTTAGGGTTAAGCCGGGCTTGAAAATATGAAAGTTTGGGCTTCAAAACGGGCTTCGGGTCGACCGCGGCGTTGGGACGGTCGGTCGGGACGATCGGCCGGACATCGGGTCGTGGCCGAGTCGGAACGGTCGTGGCCGGATGGATTCACGGTCGGCCGGCGTGGTCGGACGGATGAGATTTGGCCGATGATTCTCGGCCGGACGTGGGACGTTCTTCCCGGCTCGGACGGATGCATCGGCCGTGGTACGCGAGGGTTGCGCGGCCGCGAGGCTTGTTTCCCGGCTCGCGCGCTTTGGTCGTGCGCGGCTGGCGTCGGTGTCTTGGCCGACCGCGGGACAATGTTTCCCGGGTCGTGTTGCGTGATCGGCCGAGTCGGTTTGGACTTTGGCCGAGACTTCAGTCGGACGGATACTTTGGCCGAGCGCGGAACATTCGTTCCTCGGCCAGCCGGACTGCGCGGTTGGGCGCTGATTCTCGATAGAGCCGTCTGGACAGTCTTCACTCTTTTGGTATAACTCCTTTTCTACTCATCCAAATGAGGCCATTCCAGTTGCGTTGGAAAGTTAACTCAATCAGAGCACGCAGGGAACTGGTCTTGATGAAATCCATTGAGTAGATCTTTTTCTGGGCCCTCTTAAAGTTGGTGCTTGTGCATGGAGCGGCTTGAAGTGCAAATCCTATGGTTTTGCTCCAAAATGCATCATTTCACCTGTTTAGACTCTAGACACTATAAACACAGTAAAACTACCTTTTTAGATAGAAAACCTGCCAAAAACCATTAGAAAACAATGCTAAAACAGTATAAAAAGTGGGTAAATTAGAGGTATATCAACTCCCCCAGACTTAGATCTTTGCTTGTCCTCAAGCAAAAAGAATCTAAATCCGTGAAAGAGGTTTGAAAACGTGGAACTCCCTTGCTCTTTTGAATATCCTGTGAAAGGTTCCTTTCCTGTATTCCACTATGAACATAGACAACATAAGGTTAGCTTCACATACACCCTGCAAGTTTAGCGAACAATACCAACCCAACTAGTCTCATCCAGCAATCCAAACTCTCTATTGCTAACCTCTTGCATAAATTTAAAGCGTGAATTCTTTATCAAGGGGACATCGATCAATTGAACTTGTTCTTACCCACTTGATCCTCTCCAAGATTGCCTCTTTAAGTGCAATGAGTTCTTTTCCTCTCTCTTTCTCACATCAGAACTTTGAAAGGTCAATTTATCCCTACTTTTCTAGGGTATCATTTTATTTTTTCTATTGACCCTTCTTTCAACCACAGGATAAGTCTTTAGCTTGTTCCTTGTTTGACTAAGGTATTCCATAAGACATGAAGGTACAGACATATGCATTCCTCATGCTTACTTGTTTCCTTGTGCTCTTTGAGCTTTTTCTCATAACATTACTTACCATTTGGGATGGGAGAGAGAGGAGAACTCTTTAAAGATTAGACAAATCTTATTGAAAATCAAGCAAGGAACTGTCGACATGTATGCCAACCCCCTTGACAAGAGTATTAAGATTGATTAAGGTGAGGTTAACTCTAGATTGCTTGGTTACCTTAGAAATTTTGCTGAGCTAGCATGTCGATCCACTGTAAGAGCTTCTGTTAGGCTTGTGCCTTTAGCTGGTTTCTGCTCTAGGGTCATGGATTGTTAGCATAACACTCTCAATTCTCAAAGCAAGTTCATAACTTCCGGACTGGTTTTTGACTCAATAAAACTTTTTGAAAAACATGAAACAAAGTGAATAAAACATAAGAAAAGAAAGAAAAATGCATTAGTAACACAATAAAACTCCCCCCAGACTTAACTTGCACCGTCCCGGTGAAAGCAAATCACATTAAGGTGAGAGGTAATATTCAAAGTAAAAGAAAAATAAAGAAAAATTCATTAAAATGAGATAGGGATAGAAAATGGAGATTTGTAAGTGTCCATTGCACTAAGTACCACTTGAGATGACTATGTGTGGCAGTGAGAAGAACTCTCTTCCTCATCTATGGGGTCATCGCCTTCTGAACCAAGCTCTGAGTCTAGTGAGAACTCACCAAGGTCAGGCTCATATGGCTCTCTAGCGGTGGAAGAAGGGCGAAAGAGTCTCTCCGGTGCAATGTGGCGAACTACACGGACTAGGCGTGAGATGAAGCGAGATTGGCATTCCACTATCTTCTCCAGCTTGTTAACACGGTCTAGAGCTTGGTGCGCAGCCATGCCAGTAGTGAGAACATGGCGTTCTTGGAGGCGGCGTTGAGTCTTGACTGCATGCTGAAGTGTGCGATAGGTGAGCATGGGGAATGATGGTTTCTCACTTGATGGAACATAGAATCTTCCTCATTGGGCTGGAAAGTGACAACTCCTGAGCGTAGGCTTGGGATGTCTTCATGTGGCAGCAAGACAAGGGGCTATCAAGCTAAAACAAAAGTATGATTGAGGCTGTAATGGTGAACCGAACTAGCAAGTATAACGAGGTTGTGAAACAATAAGGGGGAAACGCTAGGTCATAGGGGCTATCGCAGAGAAGCAAGCAATGATCAATGAAACAATGATAGATGAATTGATTAGGGATGTTGGGATATTAAGAACCGTCTAGAACACAGATCACGAATATAAAACCATTCACTTTCGAGGCTCCGGCTCCTTGATAATCTACCTAGTCGCTAAACTTTTGGTATGTCCCTAGGTGATTAAATCAAGCTTTAGAATGAATAGGTTCTGATACAGTTCACTAGATTATAGTAGATCAACTTTCGCAGTCTAAGAAACCTAGCTTGTCAAAGAATATGTCCGGCGAATGATACAGCACTGTCGAGGCTCAAATCAACCTAAGATCGGATTACTAGATGCGCGGTAAAGCAATCAGCATTAGTTAAGTGCACAAGACGAGACAAAGACTCTAATATAATCCCTAGCTATTCATTGAAATCAAAGATCATGCAAGCAACTCATTGAATAGTAACTGATGGCGGGTTTAGATTGCCTCAAATTTTCACAATTTATAAACCCAACTAATGAGCTGCAAGTGCACAGCCGTGTTGTAGTCGGGGTCGAACACGAGGAGGAAGTGTTCTCACTTAACACCTTGTGAGATTGGTTTGTAGCTAGCTCGCAATATGAGGTGGTTTTGGACCTAGAATGAGAAAACAAAACAAAAGAAATGTGAGTGAGTTTGTAAACAATTTAAAACAAGAGTTAGGCAAAGGACAATCATATGGAGCAATGATGAAAAGATAGTTGCATGGGATGTGTGTAGAGCCGTCTTGAACATGAATCACTAGTGTATGGTCTTTCCACTGTCGTGGCTCCAACCACTATGTTTAAAACAACCTAATATACTCAGCTTTCGTTGGCTATTAGAATTGCAAACATGCATTAAAGGTTCAAGATTCAATTGTTCACAATAAACCATAACTCAGCTTTCGTTGGCTATGATCTATTGCTCACCAAATACTAGTTTTGAGATCTAGATTCAGCACTGTCGTGGTTCTATTTCTCTAAGATCAGATTACTAGATGTACGGTAGAGTAATCATGCATTAAGCTCAAGTAAAGGTGAAGATCCATAAGATAAATCCCAATAAGTTGCAACACAATCAAATCATCACGGCCACCATAGATCTCCTCGGCCTAACTAAGAGATCTACTCGGCCATGATGCAAACAAGCAAGCAAAGCATGATTGTAAACATTATGCAAGTATTAAAAGAGATAAAGGGATGAAGAAAGCTTCTCTATTGATGAACAAAGTCGGATTCTCCCTTGAAAACTCTTAAGATCAAGTTTATAGAAATGGAAACAATGAAAAAGAAAGAACAAGAGTTGAGCGGCGCCTCCTTCTTCTTGGACGATCTCCTAGGGCTTCTCTTCTCTTCTCTCTCTTCTCACACGTAACTCTTTGATAATTTTCTGGACTCGATCTCTCTTCTTCAGCGGCTAAAAACATGTATATATGGGCGAAGTCGCGTAGGGTTTTCTTCATGCCGGAAAAGGAAAGTTTCCCATGCGCCGAGCCTTCTTCTCCACGTCGTGTATGGGCCGACATTGTACCAAGGAAAGCTCCAAACATTAGCCAGGCCTCTTCTCTATTCGATCAAGGCCTTTGGCGCTGCTGCTCGGGCCATTAGACACTCCAAATCCTCCATGGGCTTCGTTTACTCGCTTACCGGACATGTCTCGGTAGAAAATAAGTCTAGGCCTCATAGTTGATCCAAATGGCTTCATTCCACTTCGACGTGATGCATGACTCAAGTATCTATCTTTCCATATCAAGATCGTAACTTTTGGACGTCGGGAACTCCTCCGCGCGCGGCCAAACTTCCGAAGCTTCGTTCTGCGCGCAGCGAGAACTAACACTTGGAGATAAAATGATCTTCTTGACTTGGAAACTTGCATGGATCTTGATTTAGGGCTCTTTTACTCCTTTTTGCATCCTTTTTGATTATTTCACCTACAAAGACTTCAAATCCCACAAATACAAGAAAACTACCTCTAAAGGCAAAGAATCTTGCAAAAACCGTTTGAAAACATAGTAATTATATAGTAAAATCATGTAAAATATGGTGATATCAACTCCCCCAGACTTAGCCTTTTGCTTGTCCCCAAGCAAACTAAGCAGGAAAAGAGGTTTGAAAACGTGAGAACTCTCAAATCTTTTGGAAATCCAAATTGACTTATGCTTTAGTAATCCACATGAAACAGCATTGGCAAGTTTTGAATTAAGAACAAAGTACATACCATGAGTTTTGCGATTTTCCCAAAGCGGTCCACCTCTCCTTGGACAATCCAATTCGCCACCCTTGACTCCTTTCATTTCTAAAGGTGTGGTCTCAACTAGGGAGTATCGATCAGCCGGCTTTTAGACTCTTACTCATCCCCTTGTTTGGCACTTGTCTTTTTACTCCATGTTTCTCCTCTCTCTCTTCTCACTTCTTTGAGTTGATTCATCCCTTTTTTAGGGTAGCGAAGTATTTTTTTATTCAACTCCTTCTCTTTATTATAGAGGTTTTGCTTGGATCTTCCACAGACGCGAGTATTGATGGTGTTTGCCACCGAATCCCCGGTTGCTTGGATTCATAGGCCTTCCATAGACGCGAGTATTGATGGTGTTTGCCACCGAATCCCCGGTTACTTGGACCTTACGCTTTTTCTTTAAATTTGAAGGGGAGAGAGAGGGAAGCACGAACTCACTAAGACTTTTTCATTTGATGGAGAGGATGAGGAATCATGCCATTTGTATGCCAAGCCCCTAGCTGAGAAGATTAAGTTCATTAAGGGCGGAGTCAAAGATGGATCCTTCTCAAGTCTTTAGAGATGTAGGCGTTTTTGGTAGATCGATCAACTCATAGTGCACCTGTGGTAAGATGTATTGCCAAGAACTGCTCAATGGTCACTTAAACATTAGTACAACCATGGTTAGATCCAAGATAAGGTCATGATTCTCGACAAAAATTTTGACTCAATAAAAACGACTCGATAAAAGGGAAAAATGCAAATGAAAACGCCAAAATGAACAAACATTGTTAGTAATCCCCCCAGACTTAACTTGCACCGTCCCGGTGAAATCAAATCGGATTAAGAGAGGCATAACATGAAGTTCAAATGAAAAATTGAAAAGAAAAAGGTTTAGGATGATGTTACCAAATGTCGACCAATTTATAATGAAGATCAGTTCTGGTTTGGGTCATTCTACACTTCTTTAGGCAATATTGGTCGGTGAGTTTTTAATTTCAGGCCTTGGTTTCCGCCGGTTTGTGTTTTGGCCGAGATTGGTATATTCGGTCGGCCAAAATGTGGTGCTGTGAACTACAGAACAAACCGTCAAAAATTTCATGACCTATATTGAAATTTCATCGACCAACCTGGTATTTTAGAGCCTCTGGTGAAGTTTGGGAGCATTTGTACGAGCGGATTGAGACTTCCTTCACAAAATGGTCAAGTCGGCTCCGGGAAGGAGTTTCCTTGGCCATGTGAAGTTTGGCTCGTTCCTTTTCGTTTCTTCCTGCATAAAAGTGTTAGTTAAGCTCAAAGAAGAGTTTTCCAACCGGTTGGCGCGCCTATGCCGTGATTTGGTTTTGTCGGCCATATTGCTTGCGCGCCATCGGCCAGAATGAGCTCCGTCGTCTATCTCATGATCCGTGATGATTTCTCCGTCCTATCTTTTGGATTTGCCGACCAAAATGTGATTTTATGGTCGCCTGTGAAGTTTGGTGGACTTTGGTCACGCCGTTTAGGAGTTGGCCGTAATTGGTCTCCTTGTGCGCGGTATGGCCGAGAGAAATGTCCTGGATTGAATTTCTTCGAATCCACTCGGGCCAATTGAGATTTTCTTCGATCGAATTGTTTTAATAACCCTCCTGTGTCATTCCCAAGTGGTGGCCGCCTTGTTTCGTGTGATGGCCTATGTATCTCCTTTTAACCTCCCTTTGGCCGCCATATGCATGTTGGTTTTGAGGTGGTTGATAGGTTTGCTCTTTATTTCTCCTTCCTGTCAAATGGTTAACTCCTTGCAAAACACTTGAAATCATGATTAGATGGTTTCTCAGATTGTGATCCTCAAGTGACCAACTTGAAGTTCACAATCCAAGAGATTAAAGCACAAACTATAAATTCTTATTTGGTCTTGGTCAATGATCCAAATTTCAAACTATAGTTCAATCTCTTGTAATTTCAGTGAGCAAAATGAGTTTTGACAAGTGATTATGTATTCTTTCCAATCATCAAAAGTAAATCAAGTTAAACCATGAAATATATTTGATAAAGTGCAATGGTTTAAACGATTTTTCAAGTGAAGATCAAGAGTGATTAGAAATGAATACTAGGTGAGATTTACTTACCTTTTGGAAGAGAAACGCCTTGTACAAGGGTGGGCTCATTGGGTGGGACACTTCCATTGTTTGGTCTCCTTTGGGTCTTCATCCTAAGAAAATATTTTTGTATTTTTGTTTGATTTTTGAAAAACTCCTGCAAAATAGAAATAGATAGTTAAAAACCATATGGGTTGCCTCCCATAAAGCGCTTTTGTTTTAAGTCATTTAGCTTGACTCCTTTTCTTTCTTTCAATCGTGGTGAAGAGTGGCTGAAGGGCAAAGGATCCCTTTAGCTTCTCCATTCTCCGGTGTAGTGGATTCTTGTGGTGGTGTTGTCGCGCCATAGTCATCTCTCACATCATCTTTGAAAACCAATGCCTTGGGGAAAAGCTTCATAGTTCTCTCAAGCTTCTCTTCAATGGATTGGTCACCTTTAAGCTCCGAATCTTTTGGTGTAAAGATTCTTATCTTGTGAAAGAGATTAGGTGCACCATTAGTCTCCTCTTCAGCTCCATATTCATCAAAGGTTGGAAGTAAGATGGAGTTGATATCCTTAAAGACATTTTCATGCCTCGGCTCCAATGTTTTCTTCTTCTCCTTTGGTTTTGGGTAGCGCTCACTCTCTCTTCTTTCTCCATGCAGCACGGCTTCTTTCTTAGGCGTGAGAGTGGCTTCTTCTGGTGGTAGCTTGGTCGCACTTGGCACTGACCTGAAATTTACACTTGGGAAAAAGATATCTTGCCGGATGTGGCCAAAAGATAGATGATTCCCAAAGTAGTTTAGGACCGCTCCAGCTGTAGCAAGGAATGGGGTTCCAAGAATCAGTTGATTCCTCTTTGAGCCTTCCCAAATCATGACTTGAAAGTCAGTTGGGACCGATCGACCCCCTATTTCCATCATGACATCTTCAAGCATTCCATAAGGTTCCATGCACGATAGATCCGCGAACTCGACTCTTATCTTGGGGCTCTTGAATTCCTTGAATCCCAAATCTTTTGCAAGTGCAAGAGACATTAGATTAACATTAGCACCAGTATCACATAGGCAATCGTGGAGTTGAATGCCATTGATACTTGAAGTTATCACAAACTTCCCCGGATCTTCTTGTTTTTGTAGTGGCTTGCCTTCAAGTCTTCTCTTGTAAGCTCTTCTTGATTCCCAACTGTATCTCTCCGGTTTGTGCCTCTCCTTAGGCTCATTTTCTTCTTCTTCCCCTTGAGATAGTGTAGGAACAATTGTGCCATCTATAGATGAGACAACACTACAAAATTTTTGAGTGTTTACCTCATTTTGTTTCTTGGCCGCCTCGGCTGTTTGAGCGATTTGCACCTCAAGCTTTTGAACGTGAGTAGAGAGAGACCCAAACTTGCTGCTTAGATCACCAAACATGTGATCAAGCTTCTCATATAGGTTCTTGGTGATCAATCTCTGCTCCTCCATGTATTTCTTCAACGCCACGTCAACCTTCTCTCCGGTTTGGGTTGGATTTGTTTCTTGAGAAAAAGTGAATGGTTGCTTCACTTGGTACATCCCTCTTGGATAGACTTGTTGTGGCTTGGATTGGTATTGGCCTCCTTGATACGCTCCTTGATTGGGGTAGACTTGGTCATTTGGATTCTCCACATTGTTGCTCCGGTATGATAGGTTTGGATGCGCGCGAAATGGTGGATTGAATCCTCTATTCCCATAGTTTCCTCCAATGTAGTTGACTTCCTCTAGATTCTCTTCAGCGCCATCTCTCATGAAATCCATAAGAGTGTCTTCATTTGTGGCTAGGGCATCTTCAATGGCGTGAACTCCTTGTCGGCTTTTAAGTAGTTGTGAGACCATGTTCCTTAGCTCCGAGATTTGAGCTGATTCTGATGAGCTCGTGGTCTTCACGCTTCTATTGTAGTCAGGGCATGCATTGGCATCACTAGCAGCGAGATTCTCAATCAAAAGCTTTGCCTCCGGCACCGACTTGGTCATGAAATTACCATTGCTCGCGGTATCGAGAGAAAGCTTGTATTTATGATCAATCCCATTGTAAAAGATGTTCCAAAGGTTACCTTCTGAAAAGCCATGGTTAGGGCAGCTTCTTGTGTACTCCTTGAATCTCTCCAAAGCTTCATAGAATGACTCCATTGAATCTTGCTTGAAACCAGAAATCTTGCTCCTTATAGAGTTGGATCTTTGCTTAGTGTAGAATTGGTTCAAGAAAGCTCCCTTGTATTCATTCCATGTTGTAATGGACTGAGGTGGTAAAGATTTTACCCATCTTAGCGCCTTGTCACTTAGAGAAAAAGTGAATAGCTTGCACTTGAAGTAATCCGGCGATACTCCATTAACACGAGTTGTGCTACATATCTCCTCAAAGGTGTCGACGTGATCAAGAGGATGCTCAGTGGGCAAACCATGGAATTGGTTTTGCTTCACCAAGGCAATGATCTGCGGTTTGATCTCAAAATCGTTCCTTGGAGGTAGAGGCGGTCGGATTGGATTCCGATCCATAAAGAAAGCATCGGACGAATCAAAGTCTCCCATAGTTTGGTGCCTTGGATGCTGCGCGTTTGGCACTCTCCTTGGAGGTGCGTGAGGTTGGTCTTGAGGCATCCCTTGGTTGTCACCGTGACGATGATGTCCATTTGCAAACGCCGGTGGTGGTCGCGGCGGGTTAAGAGGTGGCTGTAGCGGCTCAGCTGCATCGGGCGCGTTCGGATTGGGTGGAGGAACGTCTCTGGCCGGTGCTGGCTGGTCAGCTCTAGCTTCTGCTGGATTAGGAGGATCATTGGCTCTCCTCTCTTGGTCGGGCGGGTTGTGTGGCCTATTTGGCGCGCCTTCTCCGCCTGGATTCATTCTTTCTCTCCTTAGTCGCCTAAGTGTGCGCTCAAGTTGGTCAATGTCAAGATCTTCTTCAATGGTTGTATTTGGATTGGACCTTCTTGTCATGCACCTTAGAAACACACAAAGAGAGAGTTAAGTAAAATTTTTATGAGTTTTTAAGATTTTATGAAAAACAAAAACAAAGAAAAGTGAAAGATGAGATGAGCTAGTCTTGAAATCAATCAAGAGGTGTGAAGGAAAAGCAACTCCTCCCCGGCAACGGCGCCAGAAAGCTTGATGGCGGGTTTAGATTGCCTCAAATTTTCACAATTTATAAACCCAACTAATGAGCTGCAAGTGCACAGCCGTGTTGTAGTCGGGGTCGAACACGAGGAGGAAGTGTTCTCACTTAACACCTTGTGAGATTGGTTTGTAGCTAGCTCGCAATATGAGGTGGTTTTGGACCTAGAATGAGAAAACAAAACAAAAGAAATGTGAGTGAGTTTGTAAACAATTTAAAACAAGAGTTAGGCAAAGGACAATCATATGGAGCAATGATGAAAAGATAGTTGCATGGGATGTGTGTAGAGCCGTCTTGAACATGAATCACTAGTGTATGGTTTTCCACTGTCGTGGCTCCAACCACTATGTTTAAAACAACCTAATATACTCAGCTTTCGTTGGCTATTAGAATTGCAAACATGCATTACAAGGTTCAAGATTCAATTGTTCACAATAAACCATAACTCAGCTTTCGTTGGCTATGATCTATTGCTCACCAAATACTAGTTTTGAGATCTAGATTCAGCACTGTCGTGGTTCTATTTCTCTAAGATCAGATTACTAGATGTACGGTAGAGTAATCATGCATTAAGCTCAAGTAAAGGTGAAGATCCATAAGATAAATCCCAATAAGTTGCAACACAATCAAATCATCACGGCCACCATAGATCTCCTCGGCCTAACTAAGAGATCTACTCGGCCATGATGCAAACAAGCAAGCAAAGCATGATTGTAAACATTATGCAAGTATTAAAAGAGATAAAGGGATGAAGAAAGCTTCTCTATTGATGAACAAAGTCGGATTCTCCCTTGAAAACTCTTAAGATCAAGTTTATAGAAATGGAAACAATGAAAAAGAAAGAACAAGAGTTGAGCGGCGCCTCCTTCTTCTTGGACGATCTCCTAGGGCTTCTCTTCTCTTCTCTCTCTTCTCACACGTAACTCTTTGATAATTTTACTGGACTCGATCTCTCTTCTTCAGCGGCTAAAAACATGTATATATGGGCGAAGTCGCGTAGGGTTTTCTTCATGCCGGAAAAGGAAAGTTTCCCGCGCAAAGCCTTCTTCTCCACGTCGTGTATGGGCCGACATTGTACCAAGGAAAGCTCCAAACATTAGCCAGGCCTCTTCTCTATTCGATCAAGGCCTTTGGCGCTGCTGCTCGGGCCATTAGACACTCCAAATCCTCCATGGGCTTCGTTTACTCGCTTACCGGACATGTCTCGGTAGAAAATAAGTCTAGGCCTCATAGTTGATCCAAATGGCTTCATTCCACTTCGACGTGATGCATGACTCAAGTATCTATCTTTCCATATCAAGATCGTAACTTTTGGACGTCGGGAACTCCTCCGCGCGCGGCCAAACTTCCGAAGCTTCGTTCTGCGCGCAAGCGAGAACTAACACTTGGAGATAAAATGATCTTCTTGACTTGGAAACTTGCATGGATCTTGATTTAGGGCTCTTTTACTCCTTTTTGCATCCTTTTTGATTATTTCACCTACAAAGACTTCAAATCCCACAAATACAAGAAAACTACCTCTAAAGGCAAAGAATCTTGCAAAAACCGTTTGAAAACATAGGTAAATTATATAGTAAAATCATGTAAAATATGGTGATATCAGTAACCCTAGCAACCTAACTAGTGGATTACTCAGACATGATCAAAGCAAACACACATAGAGATGAAGAAAACATGATTGCAATAAAACTTAGAGTAGGAAATCGAAATACAGGGCGGCTCTCTTTTCACAAGAGGCTAAAAAGCTATATATATAGTGCTAGGTCTTTTGAGGCGGCTTAGGGTTAAGCCGGGCTTGAAAATATGAAATGGGCTTCAAAACGGGCTTCGGGTCGACCGCGGCGTTGGGACGGTCGTCGGGACGATCGGCCGGACAGTCGGGTCGTGGCCGAGTCGGAACGGTCGTGGCCGGATGATTCACGGTCGGCCGGCGTGGTCGAGCGGATTGAGATTTGGCCGAAGGTTTCTCGGCCGGACGTGGGACGTTCTTTCCCGGCTCGGACGGATGCATCGGCCGTGGTACGCGAGGGTTGCGCGGCCGCGAGGCTTTGTTTCCCGGCTCGCGCGGCTGGTCGTGCGCGGCTGGCGTCGGATGTGACTTGGCCGACCGCGGGACAATGTTTCCCGGGTCGTGTTGCGTGATCGGCCGAGCGGTTTTGGACTTTGGCCGAGACTTCAGTCGGACGGACACAGTTTTGGCCGAGCGCGGAACATGCGTTCCTCGGCCAGCCGGACTGCGCGGTTTGGGCGCTGATTCTCGATAGAGCCGTCTGGAGCAGTTCACTCTTTTGGCTATAACTCCTTTTCTACTCATCCAAATGAGCCATTCCAGTTGCGTTGGAAAGTTAACTCAATCAGAGCACGCAGGGAACTGGTCTTGATGAAATCCATTGAGTAGATCTTTTTCTGGGCCCTCTTAAAGTTGGTGCTTGTGCATGGAGCTGCTTGAAGTGCAAATCCTATGGTTTTGCTCCAAAATGCATCATTTCACCTGTTTAGACTCTAGACACTATAAACACAGTAAAACTACCTTTTTAGATAGAAAACCTGCCAAAAACCATTAGAAAACAATGCTAAAACAGTATAAAAAGTGGGTAAATTAGAGGGATATCAAAGAACCAGAGAGAGCACTAACCCTTAGACAAACCAAAAAGCGGAGAGGGAGACCTCCTTCAAAAGGCACATCCAAGGAGACCCAAAAGAGCCTACCTGCAGGTACAAGCAAAAGGAAAACAAAGAACCAAATGAAGTCTCCCTTGCTCAGGATATCCCCCTTATCGAGAGTCATAAACAATAAAGTGAATTCAACTCCCCAAAACCCGAGCTCAAGGAAAAACAACAATGAAGCAAAGCAACAAACAGGAAGCTTACCTCCACGTATACGCACAGTCCCACCGAGACTTCAGGATGGAGTGATTTTCACAATCCGCAAAATCCTCTTCCTTAGCGTTAGTGAGCTGGAACTGTTGTGGGTAAGGGAATCCCATCACAGTTCACAGACTGAAGGAGCTACACAAGAAAAATGCTCCAGATGTAATTTTCCTCATGGAAACCAAAAATAACGAAGATTTCATCACGAAACACCTACCTCTACTGGATTTCAGCAACCGCTTCTTGGTTCCACCACACAGCCCAGGAGGAGGAGGCCTTGCCCTGTACTGGAAAACAGACGTTGACCTCCTGATCACATCCTCCTCCGACAACTTCATTGATGCAAAAATCTCCTACAAAGAAAAAATGTTTGTCACCACCTTTGTCTATGGCGAACCAGATAATACAAAGAGAAAAGCAGTTTGGGAAGAACTTGCAAACAAAAATGTTGATAGAGACGTATTGTGGTTCTTGATGGGAGATTTCAATGACATACTAGACTATAGCGAGAAGACAGGAGGACCTCAGAAAGCAGTGGATACTTTTGGAGACTTTAGAGCTTTCATCTCGCACAATGATCTCTATGATGTGCCTCATTCTGGAAACGCCTTATCTTGGAGAGGGATCTGACGCAACCACCTAGTTCATTGCCGGTTGGACAGATAACTATCAAACGGACTATGGGCTGAGGCCTACCCTGCAAGCAGAAGCTTCTACTTGGACTTCGAAGGCTCTGACCACAGACCGCTACTATCTATCTTAGAACAACATCTGAAGAAGAACAAAGGGATTTTCCGGTATGATAGGAGTATGAAAGACAACCAAGCAATATCTGAGATTGTAGAGAAAGCTTGGAAATTATCTGAAGAGGCACCAGTAATGCAGAGGATATCCAACTTCTAGGCGAGCTATCTCTCAGTGGAACCGCGAACACCTCGTCAACTCGCAAAAGACCATCCAACTGAAAAAGAAGAATCTGGAGGAAGCAACGAGCTCAGCGAGCCTAGACCAAGGGAGATTAGTGGAAATTAACCAAAACTCAAAAGCAACTTACCAGAAGGAGGAGGACTACTGGAGACAGAGAAGCAGAACCATCTGGCTAGCGCTTGAGGACAAAAACTCTGGCTACTTTCATGCAACAACAAGAGGAAGATCAGCAATCAATAAATTGGCGATTATTGAAGATAGCAATGGAACTGCAGTGTATGAGGAAAAGAAGATAATAAAAGTTATAAGTTTCTATTTCCAAAACCTGTTTACCACCCGATCATCTAACTGCTCAGAAACAGTTAACCAAGCCCACTAGCCGTGTATCTCGCAAGCAATGAATGATTCCTTGATAGCAGATCCCTCAGCTATGGAAATCAAATCAGCCCTCTTCTCAATCAATCCGGACAAGCCCCAGGACCTGACGGATACTCTGCAGGTTTTTTCCAAACAAATTAGTCAGTAATGGGTCCAAAGATAGTAGAAGAATTTCAAGAGATATTCAAAGCTGGATACATCCCTAGCTCTATCAATTCTACCTATGTGAGACTAATCCCAAAGGTCCCTAGTCCAAAGACAGTTGCAGAGTACATACCTAGTGCTTTATGCAATGTCTACTACAAAGTTATCTCAAAGATCCTAACCAGAAGACTCCAACCAATCCTACCTACAATCATATCTGAGAATCAAACGGCGTTCGTACCTGAAAGAGCCATCTCAGATAATGTTTTAATTACTCATGAAAATCTTCATTACCTCAAGTCCTCTGGAGCTACGAAGCACTGCTCCATGGCGGTTAAGATGGATATGAGCAACGCCTACGATAGACTTGAGTGGGGTTTTATAGTTGCGGTCATGGAAAGAATGGGCTTTCACCCGAAATGGATTAACTGGATCTTCCAGTGCATATCCACAGTCTCCTATACCTTCCTTATCAATGGATCAGCCCAGGGACGTGTTTCCCCTCAACGAGGCATCAGACAGGGCGACCCTCTATCGCCTTTCATCTTCATTCTGTGTAGTGAAGTACTCTCTGGACTCTGTAAGAATGCATAAACAAACGGTTCAATGCCAAGGATAAGAGTTTCAAGAAAAAGCCCCAAGATAAACCACTTACTGTTTGCAGACGACATTATGTTCTTCAGCAAGACAAACCAAAAAAGCTGCGAAACACTCAGCCTGATCCTGAAAAGATATGAAGAAGCGTCATGATAACAAATCAGTTTCTCAAAGTCTTCCATCACTTTCTCCAGAAAAAAACCACAAGAGATACGATCACGAGTTAAAACAACTCTAGGCATCGAGAAGGAAGGAGGTCAGGGTAAATACCTAGGTCTGCCAGAGAGCTTTGGTCGAAGGAAAAAAGATCTTTTCACACTGATAGTGGACCGCATTCGCCAAAGATCTATCAAATACTCCTCACGCTTCCTCTCCACGGCAGGGAAGATGACTTTGCTCAAATCCGTCCTTTCTGCCATCCCCACCCACATATGCAATGTCCTGCTTTAAACTCATTGTTGGACTCTGCAAATGTATACAATCAGCTCTTACTCGTTTCTGGTGGGATACATCTATGGGAAAAAAGAAGTTGTGTTGGCTATTGTGGACTAAACTTACCAAAGCAAAAAAACAAGGAGGACTCGGCTTCAGGGAGATCTATAGCTTTAACGACTCTCTTATGGCCAAGATAAGCTGGAGAATCCTTAAGAATCCATCATGCCTCCTCAGCAAGATCCTTCTAGGCAAGTATTGCAAGGACAATGACTTCCTAAAAGTCCCCATCACCTCATCAACATCCCACGGATGGCGTGGGATCCTAATTGGACGTGACCTCCTCACCTCCCGCTTGGGACGAGCCATTGGAGATGGACTCTCCACGTCTTTATGGAATGACCCCTGGTTATCTCTAAAAACTCCTTCACGACCAATGGGGCCACCTAGACTCTCAGACCAGAACCTGAAAGTCTCAAACATCTTAATTGTACATACCAGAGAATGGAACACCGAGAAGATCGCATAACTCTTACCGGCGCATAGGGAAGAAATACAGGCTCTAAGACCAAGTAGAAGAGGCGCCTCGGACTCCTACATATGGCTCCCTACCAAATCAGGCGATTACTCGGTGAAAACAGGCTACCACACAGCTGTGGAGATAAAGTCAGACCCAATCCTACATCAAAACCACCCTCAGCTGAATTGGAATGCAGACATTTGGCAAGCTCAAGTCTCACCCAAAATGAAAGGGTTTCAATGGAAAATAGTACAAGAAGCTTTACCTTCAGGCGAGAATCTTCTCAATCACAGAATCCTCGATAACCCCTACTGCGCTTTCTGCGGAGACTTGGAAACGACTAAAACCTTTCTTTCACTGTAATTTTGCGTAGGCGGTTTGGAAACTAGCCCCGTTCTCAGGAACCATCAATCCCCTCATGTTCCAATCATTCACCGACACCCTCATTGCTTCGAATAGCCTGGATATGCCTCCCACCAACCGGAATCGGAGCAGGAACGCTCTTCCCTTGGATCCTTTGGGCCCTATGGAAGACTAGAAATAACCTAATCTTTGAGGAAAGATCCTTCTCCCCCACAGAGACGATAACCAAAGCTATAGTGGAAGCCAGAGACTAGCAACTGGCGCAAATGGAAACCCAAAAGCAAATTTGGAGTCATGCACAGCCAAACCGAACCACCATCGACTCGGAATAGGAGGACTGGGCTGAATTTTCGTAGACGAAGACGGCACAAACATCGACTCGGGCCAGGGAGCGGAACGCTTCGTCTCCTCACCGCTCATGGCCGAAGCTTTGTCGATCCGATCGGCGCTTAACCATGCACTGGAAAAGGGATTTTCAAATATCCAACTCAAATCTGACGCTTAATACCTCATCAGAGCCATCTCAAAGCAAGAACAAGTCAAAGAGATCTACGGAATTCTCTTTGCCATTCACACTCTAGCATCTATGTTTGAAACAGTCACCTTCGTTTCCATCCCTCGATCTGAAAATTCTGTGGCTGATACGATCGCCAAGATTGCAAAAAATCGCTTTGTCTCTTTAATTTCCCACTGGGATTCACCTGCTATAATCATTAGCTACGTTTAATGCGAAATGAAGTATTTGTTGTTCAAAAACAGAAAAAAAAGCTTTCTTATTCACTCTCACAAATATAATAACTTTAATATCCTTAAAATCACCTATTATTAATATCTTTTGATGATATTTTTAAATCATATATATGATTAGGGAAGAACTCTCTCCATTATTTTGACACTTGGATGCACGAGAGTCTGACATGTGTACACAAAATTATAAAAGTTGATACATCTCCTCGAATAACTTCCGTTTATTGCTCCTCGACATGTAACGTATGACGGTATGAGAACACCTCTGAACTTCTCTTATCTATCCATTTAATACTTCTGTCATCTCTCCATACTGAGACCCTTAGAGATTCGATCTCCAAGCGGCCAAATTTAATATCTGTAATCAAAACTATATTCATCCTTCAATTTCTAAACATTTAGAACTAAATCTGCCCTCACTGCTCGACACGAAGAGTGTGAAGATTGCCTCTGTTTTTCCTCACTTCCGTCCTTAAGTCCCTTTCTATCCAATCCAGTGATGAAGTTGCCGTTGCTCACATCTCCCAGCCTAATCTTAAGAGATTGCAATTTTTTCTTCTGCTGGGGTATTCCTTCCGGGTTGGCTCCAAAAAACTCTATCACATGTAGTGGGATCACAATCCCTTTAGTTTAGGAGTAACCGTTTACACGGTTATGATCTCATCAATTTCATACAAGTTAGATGCTGAGAAAATATTAGAGATGCAAAGCAGAGAAAATATCATTCTAAGTAAACTTTATATATTCTGTCTAAACATCATCATCTATCACATAATATTGTTTGTCTGTTTAATAGTAATATTAAAATATTAGTCAAAACAAAAACCCGCGCGTAAGCGCAGGTATTAGCCTAGTGACAATTAAAATAAGAAGGCATAGAATGTAGAAACCCTATTCTTATAACTATATTGGATGTGCACGACTTGGTTGTGATAAGCAAGATAATTATAACTTATAAGATCGCAACAAGTCTTAAGATATAGACATGTGTTTTGGAAAAGATGGTTTCTTTAGTTTTAAAATCTACCTATCCAAGGCAAGATAAAAAGGCAATATCGTTATGAATCTGATATTCTTTTGTTGTATTCGTATCCAATGTGGAATAGTGTTCCATCTCCAAGTAAAGAAAACGAAGATAACACAAGCTACAAAATCATTTGATATTAAGAGACAACGATTTGCTTCTTAATTAGCTCTCGAGATTTTTGTTTGCGTTTTGATTTGGTTTTATAATAGTTGGCTTAATACTGTGTTTTACATTAACTATCGAATATGAGTGGAAATTGTATCTATTTTGACAAAAAAGAATCTTACTTTGTGGGAGATTATTGTAGTAATCCATGAATTTATATAGTTTCAAAGCTCTTCCTCTACGTATACAACAAAGTAAGAAACTAAGAAGAATATAGATCTCTTTGCATTACCGGAGTACACTAAGAAGATTAATTTCCTCGTCAAATCTTTCTCATCGTGAAACTTTTTCGGAGTGGTTTACTCCAAGTACGACTCTTTCACAGATCGAATAAGAACCACTGGGAGAGAGATGGATAGAAATAACACCTTCTTTTTACTAGTACGAAGACTCCACAAAAAGCAAGATCAAACCTATCAAAAAATGTAATAAGTTTGTTTTGCTTATAATTTGCATACGTTTTCATATGTTTTGCCTATTTTTGTTAATTTTTTTACAATTTTATTTATAGTCATAACGTATGATAAAATATTAATTAAAAATATTATTAAACTCATTATCAGTTTGTAGATTTTAAAATATCTGACATATACTTATAAAACTAAAAATATTTGATAACTGGTCAGATTGGAATGGAGAATTTACGGGTACATATAGGGAGAACTATAAAGGTTTTTGCTACTGGATCATCAAATTGTATAAGAAATTTTAAAAAAACTCGCTTCTTTTACATAGTTATAACCAGAATGGTTTCTTGAATTTGAGGAAAATGGTAAATCATCTTTATAGGTAACTGCAATATATTTTTTATTCAATAAGTAATCCTTACAAGATAAGATAAAAAGTTGCCTATAAATCAATAATGGTTTATCGTTCACTTTATTTGAGAGATTAAAGATTTTTTACTCTAAACTTTTGTCCACTTATACTCTAATTTGGGCGCTTCTTTCCCATGTGTGAAGTAAATTCCATCTTCTCTAGCATCCCAAAAATTTTGTTTACCATAATGAACAATGCCACCACCACCTTCATATGCCCTAAAGTTTGCCTGAAGCCTGTAATTAAACCCTTGCGATAGATCACAATCGAATATGGTCTTGAAAACACTTTCCTGAAAACTAAAGTCGTAAGTTTGTCCAGGTTTCAATATGTGGACACCTAAGTTGTCTTCGTCTGACACACAATGAATTCTGAGAAGGTTGTTCGGACTAAGAGAACTTTTGAAATGTACAGTCTCTTTCTCCCAAATCGCGATAATTGACTCAATGTACAGTAAAATGATAACCAAAAAGCAGGAGAGAAATTTCATCTTTGTGTGTATGTGTATTTCGCTATAAGACTGATTTTATCTGCGATAAAAGGGTTCCAATTTATAGAATCTGATTTACAAGGTCATAATCATGCATTCCATTTTGTTCATGATTTTGCATATCATAATAAGGCGTTACGCTTTTAAAACAAAATTTTCTTGTTTTGGTAAATGTTGAAAATAATTATTCGTATACTCTAATGGAAAGATGGCATAACTAGATATTATGCTAAATTTAGGAATATTTTTTCCATAGAGTTTCGGTGTACGGACATAGAAGATATATTAGAGTTTCGGTGTACAGACATAGAAGATATATGGGAACACAAGTCAATCACCTATAATGAAAATTGGACAAGAAGATAACAGCTTGGAAACAAAAAAGGAAGTTGAACAGATTGAGGATGAGATTTGCAGAGAATCAGGAGTAGAGAGTAATCTAGGAAACATGGAGGCATAGCTGGTGATAGCACTTTAATTTGCATTTGTAAAGAGATGTATAGGTAAAGATATCGATTTTAGGTATTATAGCATATAAAATATTAAGCCTTAAAAAAAAAAAAAAAAAAAAAGCATATAAAATATTGACATTATATTTATTTTTCCAATCTTCAAACCGCAATGGTCAAAGTCTTCTAGAATATGATGCTTACGTAAGACTATTTGTGTATGCATGGTAAAAGAGTCCTTCTGAGCCATCTGAGTTTCTATCGTGATGTGTGTTATTCTACGAGGTACCCAAAGGGTAGGACTTTGTGTTTCTTTATGATTTGTGAGATATATTTTATTTTTTTATTTTGAGTTATTGAGCCATACTTTTGTGTATGTGCTGTAATAGTTTCATGAGCGAAGAAAACAAAAATGTGAAAGCAAAACAAATGTATTAGTTATGATTATAATTTATGTTTATTTAAAAAATTTGTGTGAAAAATATTTTACATTTTAACCATATATTACTAAAACAAACATAAATTATATTTCATTTGAAAAATATATTTTGTATGTAAAATGACTGTTTTAACCTTATTTTAACAAAACATTACTAAATAATGATTAATTAAAAACCAAATTCAAAAATATTATTATAAATGATAATATTTTTTTATAAAATTGAAACAGTTTGCCCTAATAGAGTTTCTCCAAGGCACATTTACCAAGACAGCCGCCGGCCTCCGATCTCAGCTCCGATTTCAGGTTCGATCTTCTTCACCAGAGATATCTGCCTGAAATCGGAAGCACCACCTCTTTTCCCGGAGCCGCCTAGGCTTTCGATGACTTTTTTCTTATTCTTTCCGTCAGTGGCCATGGCACCAGCGAAACCTGCTCGCAGCTTCTTCTTCTCCGGCCGATCTCTATCCCTGGTGGCTAACTCGACGAGATCTATCAAGCTCTAGAGGACGGGGCTTCATATTCTGTCTTGCACGCCATCGGAGGTGACAGTTCGAGCGCCATAGTCTTCGCCGGCTCCGCCGGTTCCTCCTCCGAAACCTCCAGATCCGCTGGTTATATCTTTCTCACCCTCTGCATTAGGTCTCGCATGGGCTATATGTGAGCATCTGGTTCAAGTGAAGAAAGCACCTACTCTGTTTGCTACTCACTTCCACGAACTTACTGCCTTGGCTCAAGCGAACTCTGAGGTCGCAGGTAACACCGTTGGTGTGGCAAACTTCCATGTCAGCGCACACATTGACACCGAAAGCCGCAAACTCACCATGCTTTACAAGGTTGGTTTAATGAAATTGCATCTGCCCCTTCCCAAAAAATAGAAGATTTATATGCGCTGAATATTGAATTCTCTCTCTTGCAGCTTTAGCAAAAGTGTCTCTGTTTGATTGTCTTGCGTACATGAAAGTAGATGTTTTGATGAGCTGTTTTTGTCTGGTTAGGTTGAACCAGGGGCATGTGACCAGAGCTTTGGGATACATGTGGCTGAGTTCGCCAACTTCCCTGAAAGTGTAGTGGCGCTCGCAAGAGAGAAAGCTGCAGAACTGGAAGATTTCTCTCCGTCTTCCATGATAATCAACAATGAGGTCCGGATTCGTTTTGGTTGATGATGGAATCTTGACACATTCTTCAGTTTTGTGCCTATGTATTGAAACAAAGATGAGAATGTTGTGCTGCTGTTTGCAGGAGAGTGGGAAGAGAAAGAGCAGAGAAGATGATCCAGAGGAAGTATCGAGAGGGGCAGCGAGAGCTCACAAGTTTCTAAAAGAATTTGCAGAGATGCCACTTGATAAAATGGAGCATAAAGATTCACTTCAACGCCTACGTGATATGAAAGAAGAGCTAGAGAAAGATTCTGCGAATTGCCACTGGCTCAAGCAGTTCCTCTAAAAAAAGCCTTGGGATTCACTTCTTCTCTGGTTTCGTACTTGTAAATTAGCTGTCCTTTCTTGTATGTTGGGAAAAACGGTCAATAACACGCAACACCGCCGCAGCGAAGCACTTGTGTGAACCTGTGAGAAAAAATATTTCGACAATGGCAGAATATGGCAAAGCTGAAAGTAAATGAGACAGCAAATTTTTACGTGGAAAACCCCCTCGATGTGAGGAGTAAAAACCACGGGACCGTAGTCCACTCAAAATCCACTATATGAAATGAATATAAGTTACAACCACGTCCTCCCTGTTCCCACAGAACAGATCCAGAGACTCAGGCTACAAAGAGCAATCTCCTCAACAAGAAACTCAACAAGAGAGCAATATAAAGGCACTACAAGAGCTCAGAAATAGACAGTCACAAACGACCTTCAGTTCACTAGGATTCCAGCCACCAAGAGAAGATCCCACCGTACAAATCCAAGATGAACAAGTCAAGAATACCTCTGCCAAATTTCAGCTCAATCAGAGAAGAACTCACCGTCGGATTTTCCAAACACTCAAGACAGAACCTGCTGAAAACCAGAACTCGCTACAGTAGCGAATAGCCCGCTAAAACCCAAATAACTCTCGAACCAACCGTCAGAACGCAAATCCCTCCGGTGAATCTCAAGATCGATGAGTCACGAAGCTCTCACAAAAGTTTCAGCCAAATCGGAGCACTATCGAACCTCCAAACGTTGTTTTTACAAAATCAGACGAAAGTGTTTTTCTCTTCTTTGCCTCTCAAGAAGTGCCTCTCTTTCTTGTATGTCATTCCACATGAATTAAGTTAAGAATATTTATATGGTTACTCTTAACCCTAAGCCCACTACTAATCTCATGAATTAGCATATGGCCCAATAGCTTGGTTCCTACTAACCAAGCCCAATGGTGTTTCCCCACTAGGAGGAACACCAACAAACTCCCCCTCCGACTAGGTGGAGGAAACAGCCATTCCGGCTATCCCTCGGCAGACTTCAAGTTTCCATCTCGGCAATGACTTTGTCATCATATCAGCTCCATTATCATCCGTATGAACTTTCTCAAGTTCCACTTCCTTAGAAGCAACCACATCACGTATCCAGTGATACCTCCGGTCGATGTGTTTTGAACGCGAATGAAATGTCGAGTTCTTTCCGAGACAAATTGCGCTTTGACTATCACAAAGCAACACATACTTATCTTGCTTGAAACCAATATCTGCCAAAAAGTTCTTCATCCATAACACTTCTTTACAAGCTTCCGTTGCGGCTATGAACTCAGCTTCAGTGGTAGAAAGTGCAACACACTTTTGCAACCTTGATTGCCATGCAACAGCTCCACCCGCAAAAGTTACCAAGTAACCAGAAGTAGACTTTCTGGAATCAACATCCCCAGACATATCAGAATCAGTATAACTGACAAGTAATGGTTTAGTACCTCCAAAGGTAAGCTTTAGGCTGGAAGTCCCTCGAAGATATCTCAAAATCCACTTCACAGCAGTCCAATGATCTCTTCCAGGATTGGAGAGAAAACGACTGACTACACCAACGGCGTGAGCTAAATCTGGTCTTGTACAAACCATGGCATACATCAAGCTACCCACTGCAGAAGCATATGGAACCCGTGCCATATCTTGCTTCTCCAACTCTGTACTCGGACTCTGTTGACTGCTCAATCTAAAGTGTGCAGCAAGAGGAGTGCTTACAACTTTAGATTTGTCCATGTGAAACCTCCGAAGCACCTTCTCAATGTACTTCTCCTGAGACAAGTGAATCAACCTCTCACCTCTGTCTCTAACAATTCTCATACCAAGAATCTGTTTCGCTGGACCCAAATCTTTCATGGCAAAGGACTGGCTGAGGTGCTTCTTCAACTCTTGAATTCTGCTCACATTCCTGCCCACAATCAACATATCGTCAACATACAACAACAAGATGATAAAATCATCATCACCAAACACCTGCACAAATACACAGTGATCAGAAGTAGTCTCTTTATACCCATGCTCCCCCATAACAGACTTGAACTTCTTGTACCACTGTCTCGGTGCTTGCTTCAATCCATAAAGGCTTTTCTTCAAGCGGCAAACCAAATCCTCTTTGCCCTTCTTCACAAAGCCTTCCGGTTGTACCATGTAAATCTCTTCCTCCAAATCACCATGAAGGAAAGCAGCCTTTACATCCATTTGCTCAACCTCTAGATCAAGGCTCGCTGCCAATCCAAGTACAACCCGAATGGATGACATCTTTACAACAGGAGAAAATATTTCATCAAAATCAACTCCCTTCTTTTGGCCGTAACCTTTTACAACCAATCTAGCCCTGTATCGAGGTAGTAAACTGGTATCCTCATGCTTAATTCTGTACACCCACTTATTAAGCAGAGCCTTCTTGCCCTTAGGCAATTTCACCAAATCAAAAGTATGGTTCTCTTCAAAAGAATCCATCTCTTCACCCATGGCACCAAACCATTTATCCTTGTGTTCATCCTCCAAAGCTTCCATAAAGCTTTCAGGTTCTCCCCCATCAGTGAGTAACACATACTCACTAGGATCGTACCTTGTCGACGGTTTAGGACCTCTCTCAGATCTTCTCACAGCAGGTAGGTTCTCGGTAGTTGGTGTTCCATCGTGATCGTCATCATGACCACCAATACCCTCATCATGTGCGGGAGCATCTGCATTGGGTGTATCAGAATGAACCTCACCTTCGACCTGACCGTGAACCGATGTAGAAGGAGCAACCTCTGGTCCGATCAAACTCTCAAAACTCTGAGTTGGATTTCCGGACTTGTCAATGTCCTTAATCGTTTGATCTTCCATGAACACCACATCTCTGCTCCTCACGAGCTTCTTCTCAACGGGATCATAAAATCTGTATCCAAACTCATCCTGACCATAACCAATGAACACACATTGTCGAGACTTCATCTCAAGCTTCGATCTCTCATCCTTGGGAATGTGCACAAAAGCCTTACATCCAAAGACCCTCAAATGATCGTAAGAAACATCCTTACCA
Organism: Microthlaspi erraticum; assembly: GCA_902728155.2. Lineage (NCBI taxonomy): Eukaryota > Viridiplantae > Streptophyta > Magnoliopsida > Brassicales > Brassicaceae > Microthlaspi > Microthlaspi erraticum. The sequence goes on along the minus strand of CACVBM020001939.1, from coordinate 14,377 downwards.
GTCCAAACTCTCTCGGGAATATCACCATTCAATGGAGAACTTGGTGATAAATTAAGCACATGAACAACCGTGCTTAAGGCTTCACCCCAGAAAGTCATAGATAAGCCTGACTGTGAGATCAAGCATCTCACTCTCTCAACAATCGTCCTGTTCATCCTCTCAGCCAACCCATTCAACTGTGGAGTCTTAGGCGGCGTAAATTGATGCCTAATACCATGCTCTTTGCAATAAGCATCAAATGGTCCAGAATATTCTCCACCATTATCACTGCGGATACACTTCAACTTCTTTCCCGTTTGTCTCTCAACCAATGCCACAAAATGCTTGAAATATCCCAAAACCTGATCCTTCGTCCTCATAGTATAAACCCACAACTTCCTAGAGTGATCATCAATGAAAGTGACAAAATAGGATGCACTACCAAGAGACTTTGTCTTCATTGGACCACAAACATCTGAGTGCACCAGATCAAGTATCTCGGGTAATCTAGAAGGCGCGGAAGACTTGAAAGATACTCTGTGTTGTTTCCCCGCAATACAATGCGCACACTTCTGCAAGTGCAAACCAGAAATCCCTGGAATAGACTTCTTAGACAACACACACAAACCTTTCTCACTCATGTGACCAAGTCTCTTATGCCACAACTCCATGGCATCGTCATTCTCCAATGCATTTACAGTTTCTTTGGAGACCTTAGCTTGCATCCAATAAAAGGATGAGAACTTATCACCTCTAGCCACAACCATAGAACCACGTGAAAGCTTCCATTTACCACCACCAAACAAACTATAGAAACCTTCATCATCAAGTCTTCCCGTAGATATCAAGTTCAATCGAATATCAGGGACATGCTTAACTCCTTTAAGCATAAGCTTAGTACCAAGACTAGTCTCCAAGCAAATATCACCAATGCCAACAACTCGAGCTGAACCATCATTACCCATCTTTACAGAACCATAACTACCTGAAGTATAGGTAGTGAACAAATCCTGATGCGATGTAGCATGAGTAGTAGCTCCACTATCAATCACCCAACTTGTGTCTTGGCATGCAACATTAATGGCATCACTCTCAAGAAGGATAAAGAACTGATCTTCGGTGACTGTCACCCGATCTTCACCATCTCCTTGCTGCTTGTTGTCCTTCTTTAACTTCCAGCAATGGCTCTTAGTGTGCCCTTTCTTATGACAGTAATGGCACTCCAAATTTGCAAATCTACTAGACTTGCTCCTGCTCCTGTTCTTGTTCTTCTTGGACTCTCTGTATGTACTCCTCCCCCTTGACTCAGAAACCAGAACATCTGAACGCGAAGAACTAGCATTTGACTGCCTTCTTGCTTCCTCATTCAAAACACTGTTCTTCACTAAGTCCATCGAAATGGTACCTTCCGATGCAGAGTTACAAAGAGACATCCTGAACACCTCCCAAGAATCTGGTAATGTACCAAGAAGCCACAAACCGTGAATCTCATCATCAAACTTGATGCCCATATCACAAAGCTTGTTGAGCAATCCCTGAAACTCATTCAAGTGATCTGTCATCGGAGTTCCCTCCTGATATCTGAGCTCAATCAACTTTTTGATCATGTACATTTTATTGTTCCCGGTCTTCCGAGCATACAGCTGCTCCAGCTTCAACCACAAAGAACGAGCATTAACCTCATTTTCAATATGATGCAAAACATTATCATCAACCCACTGCCTTATCAGACCACAGACTTGGCGATGCATCAAGATCCATTCTTCATCAGTTTTCTTCTCAGGCTTCTTCTCTTGAAATACCGGAATATGGAATTCCTTCACGAAAAGCAAATCCTCCATCTTGCCTTTCCACAGATGATAATTAGCACCATTCAAGCTTATCATTCTGCCCATATTTTCCATCTTTCACACAAGCAAGCCAATAACCCAAAGCTCTGATACCACTTTGTTGGGAAAAACGGTCAATAACACGCAACACCGCCGCAGCGAAGCACTTGTGTGAACCTGTGAGAAAAAATATTTCGACAATGGCAGAATATGGCAAAGCTGAAAGTAAATGAGACAGCAAATTTTTACGTGGAAAACCCCCTCGATGTGAGGAGTAAAAACCACGGGACCGTAGTCCACTCAAAATCCACTATATGAAATGAATATAAGTTACAACCACGTCCTCCCTGTTCCCACAGAACAGATCCAGAGACTCAGGCTACAAAGAGCAATCTCCTCAACAAGAAACTCAACAAGAGAGCAATATAAAGGCACTACAAGAGCTCAGAAATAGACAGTCACAAACGACCTTCAGTTCACTAGGATTCCAGCCACCAAGAGAAGATCCCACCGTACAAATCCAAGATGAACAAGTCAAGAATACCTCTGCCAAATTTCAGCTCAATCAGAGAAGAACTCACCGTCGGATTTTCCAAACACTCAAGACAGAACCTGCTGAAAACCAGAACTCGCTACAGTAGCGAATAGCCCGCTAAAACCCAAATAACTCTCGAACCAACCGTCAGAACGCAAATCCCTCCGGTGAATCTCAAGATCGATGAGTCACGAAGCTCTCACAAAAGTTTCAGCCAAATCGGAGCACTATCGAACCTCCAAACGTTGTTTTTACAAAATCAGACGAAAGTGTTTTTCTCTTCTTTGCCTCTCAAGAAGTGCCTCTCTTTCTTGTATGTCATTCCACATGAATTAAGTTAAGAATATTTATATGGTTACTCTTAACCCTAAGCCCACTACTAATCTCATGAATTAGCATATGGCCCAATAGCTTGGTTCCTACTAACCAAGCCCAATGGTGTTTCCCCACTAGGAGGAACACCAACATTGTAGACTCGTAGTTGTCTTTTGCTTGAACGATGAATGCAAAAACGTCGGAGCTATTTGGAGATGGATTTCTGTACTTCGATTTGCTGAATCTCCAACGTTATTTGACTATGCTCGTCGGACTCTTCTGCTCCGACGTGATTTCAGGCGTAGATCAATACTATTCCTTAGTCCAGATTGCTATTTGGTTAGCCTGGCTGATTACAGTGATTAGGTTCTCCTCCGACGGAGGTTTCTGGAGATCGGCCGCCATCACCACCTTTGTTCCTGTCGGAGCACTGGTTTGGGCCGTATTGTCCTTCTGGCCCATTAGAGCAACCACATTGGACATACCCAAAGGGGGTTCTGGAGCCCAAAAATAAAGAAAAAAATAAAACATTATCAATGTGTCAAGCTCGAAGCACTGAACCGTCTCTCCCGGAGGAAGCTGTAGAATCGTCTCTACTCTACACGTGTCAGCAGAAGAATGCCCCGCCACAAATTTCTTTTTCTCTTTTTGTATATTTTTTTTCTTTTTGTTCATCGAAATCTTTTCATCGTCTTCTTCTCCGATCTCAACTTCTGCTCAAATCCTTCCTCTTCGATCTCAGATTCCTTCTTGTTCCACTTTCTTCTTCTTCTTCTTCTTCTTCTCCTCCTTCTCCCTCTTCAATTTTATCTGGCATTGAGTCGGCGACGATTCTCGTCAATTGGAGCTGTCTCTCCAATTCTCGGGCCTACCCAATGTAGCTTTCCTTCTTCCAGTCGAATGTAAGCCTGGATTTGGGTTTTAGGTGTCTGCTTAGAGTAAAACACATCCCCTAAAATTGCATGTGGTCAATTTATTGATGTCAATTTAAGAATCTGATCGTGCTCTCAGTCCCGTGTATTGCTGCAGCTCTTTCGCTAACCCTCGGAATCTGGTTTTGAGCGGTGGGAGCAGTGGTCTCAGTGCACCTGAAGCTCTGTTTCTTCTCCTTCTCCCTCGTCTGATATTTGTTTAGTTCTATTCTTTCAGGTTGCGATTCATCTTATGGTTAACCAACTTCTTGGAGTGTCGAGCGAGTCAGAAGTCGATGAAATGTCTCGGCTTTTCTCTGATTTTGTTGATGGATGTCTCTCTGTTCCTATCAACTTACCTGGTTTTACGTACCACAAAGCAATGAAGGTAATGATTCACATCAAAGGTCGATTTGTTCTCTTTGGAACAGGTTTGTTGAGACTCGTTTGTTTCTTGTTCAGGCAAGAAAGGAGATTATAAGCAAGATAAACAAGACAGTAAATAAGTTTGTGTTGGTCTATAGTCATATGTCGTAATAAACTGTGTTAGGCTAAGATGGAGTTGGACGCAAAGAAGTTTGCTGAACTATTGGAAAAATATGAAGCTGAAGGTGATGAGTTTCTACTACTTTCCGATATCTGCTTCGCAGCAATTTTGTTGCAAATTTCCAATTGCTTTTGGGATTTTTAAAGAACCCTATTGTATAGTCTTTGCCTTGCACGAAATATCAGTGGGGGTTTTAACTAAGTGGAGTTTGTATATGGTGTAAATAGATGGTGGAGAATGACAGGGAGAGGAATGTGAACAGAGAGGCTCTCACAGCGTTCCTTCTTTAAATTCTGTAATGAAGCAAGTCCGTGGGAGCTCAATCAAACCTTGGTCCAAGAAGATTGTAGATTGTCTATTGTCTATGTGTAGATAATGATCAAGTGAAAACTGTTTTTATTTTAAAGAACTCCATAGGAGCTCTCTAATGTGGATGTCAAAACTAAGAAAATAAGTACAAAACTATTAACTTAAAATAATAATATTTTTATTATTAAAAATTGCTAAAGAGCTCCATATGGGGTTTACCAATGCATATGCTCTTAGGGTTAGCTGTTTCTTCATCATTTCTTGGTTGGGCCCTTGTAATTTTCCTGGGCTAGACCCTTGTACCTTTCCTGGGCTTAACCCTTGTATTCATGGGCTTTGCCTTTGTATTCATGACTCTTGTCCATGTAATCTCTTAAAGTCACATGGCACAGTGACTATCTCTCGATCTTTCGGCATTGCCGTGATGATCAACTTGACGCAAGCTAGTTTATTCTCCATTTTGCTGTCAATCTATCTTGGAAATTTATCTGGTGTAATTTCTTTTACTTTCATGTTTTATTGTAATGTTTTAAGGGGATGTTTAATTCCCTCTTTGTGGTGTATGAAGTTTTAAGCTTAAAGAAAAACCGTTGACAAAAAAAAATGATATTATTTTATTTTTGTTCAGTTATTTAAAATTTAGAGTTAAAAATTTGATAAATATAGAGAAAATTTTAAAATTTATCTTCAACAAATTTAATTATTTTAGAATTTTATATAAACAACTTTAATATCACACATAATCTATTATTGATAAACATTGACCATAATATAAAGCCACAAAAATAAGAATACAAAATATTTTAGCTGATAATTAGGAATAAAAATGTTTATTATTATAAAATGAAAAACATCAAAATCAAATCATAATCTTTTGTTTTTATTATTTAAATTTTTTATTAATTAAACTTTGTTTTAATTAAATTATTCACAAATTTCAAATTTGGAAATTAACATAGTTTGATTTTTCAAATTTGGAGATATTATGATTTTTTTTTTTCAATATGCAACCGTCCGCAACAGCAAACACTTGCGGAAAAGAGCTTTTGATTTCCAATGGTATAGAATAGTATATAATAGTATTAAACAATTCAGAGCAATTGTTGTGATTATTATAAAATGTTAGTAACCGCTACCAATCACTATATTTACGTCTGCGGATAATAGCGAGAAAATAAATCATCACCTTACACGCATACATATCGTTGAACTTCCAGAATTTGAAGCGTGTTGTAGAGTACACACCTTTTCAAACTTACAACATAATCCTTATATTATATCCATTTTGACTTTCGAATAATAGTTAAACATAGCCGTCAAATAAAAGAATACTATTATGTAAACATACAACAAAGCTTCCAAAGGAAAAATAGCTGTCCCTCCTTTTGTCTTCATTTTCAAGCCGCCACGTAAAACATTGATAAAATGTATGTTATTTTATGTTATTTTTACTGGTCTTCACGTACGACCCGGCTCCATAATTGTATGTTATTTTTACTATTATAATGATGAAATGGGATGAATAAGATGATGATGATAATTGTTCTTCTCATCAAGGTTCCTCCTCTTACAACAATTCTCGTACCTCCATTCCCTCACAAGTAACATCATGTTCATCATCGAAATGTACAACATAATCATCACTATTCAACGAAACATCATGACTAGTTTTATATCTCCAGTTTATTGCACCACTATCATCATTGATCATAGATAAATTCACCACTTTGTCACTTGTTTCATCAGCATTATCTTCACTAATCTCAAAAACAGATTCCAAGTGAGGCCAATCTAGACCCTTAGGTTCGTCTTCTAAGTCCACATTTTCTTTGGAATCACAATAAGCATCAACAAGATGTAATCTCAGCCGTTCATCTTCTCGTGAAGCGTGGAAAATATCCGTCCGATCTATCATAACTTGTGTAAGTTCCAATCTGCCATCTTTCCTCACTGGCCAGAAATAAAAATGTAACATCCCGATTTGTAATAAATGAGGAAAAGAATAAGAGAATTAATTTGGCTACCTATGTCATCAAAGTGCACTTACCTTTTCGGTTAAAGACCCATAAAGAACTCCAGAGTTAAGCGTGTTTGGGCTGAAGTAGTGGAAGGATGGGTGACCTTTCGGGAAGTCCTCTGCGAAACCGTGTGAGTTAGGAAAAAACACGGGAAAAGGTCGGGTGATGATTGCAGGGATAGTAAATACATTCTCGGAGCCTCCCAAAAATAACGCACCGACCGTCGGACAGGGGTGGGGCCCACGGGCCGAGAGAGGGCGTGGGTGACTCACCGGGAGGGGCGGCGGGGGCGTTACAATTGGTATCAGAGCCGAACCCAGACGTATGTGTGGAGACGAGTGGACTCACACTGTTAACCGTCAGGGGGTGTCGATCTTGGTACGCAATAGGGGACGTTGCGCTCATTGAGTCGGGGTGAATTGTAATATCCCGGTTTGTAATAAATGAGAAGAGGTTAAAAGAATTGATTTGGCTACCTATGTCATCAAAGTGCACTTACCTTTTCGGTCAAGGGCCCATAAAGAACTCCAGAGTTAAGCGTGCTTGGGCTGGAGTAGTGGAAAGGATGGGTGACCTTTCGGGAAGTCCTCTGCGAAACTGTGTGAGTTAGGAAAAAACACGGGAAAAGGTCGGGTGATGATTGCAGGGATAGTAAATACATTCTCCGAGCCTCCCAAAAAATAATGCACCGACCGTTGGACAGGGGTGGGGCCCATGGGCCGAGAGAGGGCGTGGGTGACTCACCGGGAGGGGCGGCGGGGGCGTTACAAAAAAGATCGTTGTCCTTGGCCGTTCAATGACGAGAGCGGCGGAGGAAACACTCTCTTCTCCTCTCGCACAGGCACCACTACATTCTCTTCCCTCTTCCTCCCCTTTGGTTTTCCTCCTCTGCCTGACACGTCATCTTATCCTCCACCTCGTTTTTAGACATCCTCATGTCATAACTCTCAAACCCTAGAGACTCTGTGCACAACATTAAACCAGTTGCCTCTTCTATATTATTTTTCTCCGATGAAACGTACCCGGTGATATGCAGTGGTCCACGCGTCCGTAGCAGATCTCGTCAACTTTAAACGGCATCGCTTATTCGCTTTGGTATCGGTGTGGCCAATGAATGAGCAAAGGCTTGTTTTGTAGAAGATCATTTTGTTAAATACCTCCTTTTGTTGTATTATTGTGATGATTGATGAATAATTAATTTTATCTTTTAATAGTAAAACGAAATTAAAAAAGTGGGAATGAGATGATCAAAAGAAGCGGTGTTTTGCTTGGTGAATAGAGGTGCCATCGAGCATATATACTGTTCACACGGATATGACGATTAGTGAGAATAAATTGTGATTGAATAGTTGACAATATTAAGGGAGAGTAATCAGGGATTACTGTATCAATCAAAGATGTGATTCTTGATAATTAGTATGAGCTGTAGAGATTAGAAGAGAACGTAAGATGGGTCCCATGTCAGATTAGCTTTACACTTTGACTTCATTGGTTTTGACTGATTCTTTTACATCTAAGAAGATTAGACAAATTAAAACCATGTGTTTGGCTATATATAATTATTCTACATAAATTATTAAAAATCTTACCATATTAAACATATTTTCCAACTTATATATCGTAACATCGCTGAAACAATGAACAAAACGTGATTATTTTACAGTTTTAAATTTTATAGCAACAAATCTCATCCGATAGAATCAGTTTAGAACTTGTCAACATGTTATGTTAGCATAATTATAAAGAAAATGCTATATTCTCCACCACTCATAATACATTTGTTATAATGTCATGTCCAACAAAAAGATGCAAAATCTCATATTGAAACCGTGTTGGTTAGAGATTGATGACCTTCGTAATCCACTACATATACATTACAATGTCACATACCAATCGATGATTGAATATCCTCAAGTGTTCGACCTTTTGTTTCTGGTACGAGTTTTGCTACAAAAATAACAGTGGCCCCACAAACTGTAGCAAAACCATAAAATGTTTCTGAACAAAATTGAAAACCCATTTCACATATAGATAAAGAGAGAGATATTGATTGATAGAAAGAAGTAAAACTCGAACAAGACGTATACCTGAAGGACTCCAATTCATTAGGAAGTTGAATGCAAATGAAATAATCCATGATCCAACCCAACTAATAACAGTTACAAGACTTCCTGCTGATCCTTTTATATCTATAGGAAATACCTTGACACAAAATGAATTTTGAATATCTCAGTTCCAATGAACCTGAACAGAATTATATTTTACAAAAAAACTTTTGTCTATAAAACTTTAGTGTGAAACCAAAATACTTGTATGAATATTATTTACCTCTGACATAATGACCCAAGGGATCCCACCCATCCCTAGTGAGAATGATCCAGTGTATACCTAAAGGATTAATGACATATTTTCTATAAATTTTTTGAAGTTTTCCAATTTTAAGCTATTATAGGATTCAGTGTTTTGGAATTCAAACTTACCAAAACGCCAATGAGTGCTAGATATGAAGTTTTTCCATCCAACAGCTTTACACCCTAAAATATGATTAATCCAAATTTTATAAAATGAAAATTTATACATATATTGAAGCATGAAAATTCGTCAGAATTTTTTTATTAACATTAACATCAAATGAATCCTTAGTTTTATATTTTTTGGTCATGTAGAACGAGAATATTTTAGTATTGCATGAGAGAATTAAAAAACGAATACAGTGTAGTATGAGAACAATAGAAAAAGAGAAATATGACATAGTTGCATATAAAAAAAGATCCTGATATGGTTATATAGTAAAACATGTTTGAAATTTAGTTTATAAAGGTTGAACGAAAATATCTAACCGTGCAAATTAATTGGAAAATCGTATTTGATTTGAGGAGATGTCACTACTACAAGAATGTATTTTGGTGAAGTTTGGAAATAATGGGACGAAATGAAGCCAAGAGGCCTCTTCTTAAGAAGGAGACGAGAGGTTTTTGTTTCTTTAATTTAATTTTTTTTGGGTGGGTGGGTGGGTGGCTAATAATTAGTTTTAATCAAAATGAATGGATTTATTTTTGCTTAGTTCTTTTTTTATTCGAGTTTTTGAAAAAGGAATGTAGGAAATTATGATGGCACAATTCTCTCTCCTTTTAATTTTCTCACTTACAAAGGTTGACCAAAATGAGCACCCCACTTGCAACTATTCTCCTCACTTCATAAAGTTATCGTATTCAAAATTATACCCTCTCAGAATATTTTTCGTCATACTTTTGTATAACATGGTTTGAAAATAAGACTTGGTCTTTCCTAAAATTTCTTATAAAAACTTAGATTAATCTTCAAAACGTAGACTATGAGGCTAATTACTCTCTCTATAAATTTTGCTATGTTGGTGGCCAATGATCCGAATTAATTTTTGCATTTCCAAAACAAAAAATGTAGTTTTATTTCTATTTGAGTATTGCTTCGATAAAATGTTAGTACAATTTCTTTCTCGGGATATCTACAAATCCTAATAAAGTCGGTAACATACACTTACATGCACATGGACAAAAATTTCTCCATCTCCCATCCCCATCTTCAATAATCAATACATTCTTTTCAAAGATTCAGTGTTCTCTGAGATTTTTTTTTTAACTAGTTTTTTTTTTGGGTGAAGATATTCTCGTAATATACCACCGCAACATTTTATAAACATTTACAAATAATAAAGAGAGAAGGAGGGTATAATAATTAGAGAGTGATTAAGAGAGGACTTTAAATAAGAGACCACATGAATTGTCTCCCACTCCATGCTTTGCTTGAACAAGGCAGATATGGGTAACATGTCAGCTTGCCTACCAATCTTCAACCTCCTCACACTACACAATGTCCCTTTAAATCTCTTTTAGGTTCTTCTAATTTCTTGTATTGTTTAATTTGGGTTTTGGATTGTGATCGCCACTTTCTTCTTTAGGTCCGGTTTTCTTGATCTGGTCAGATCGTGTTGGGACTTAATTATCCAATTATTTCGACCTATTTTTATTTCATCTCTGTTTTTTTTTATTTGTTTTTATAGTATGGTGTGATTATTAGAAATTTCATAATTTGGATACCTTGAGCTTTTATACCATTTGAAAGAAAAATAGTATGTTGAACAGACAAATAGGTCATGTAATATATCATGCGATTATTTAATTGTATGAGACCATAAAGATATCATCTCTGTCTTTGCATGTCTTTTTCGTAGAGTTATCTAGAGAAACCGAGGCTTGGTTTAATTTACATCACCTCGTTTCATAGCAATCTAACACATAACTGTAAGGAAGAAATTTAATTTTACCAAAAATTAGTCATGAGGAAGATTGATAATAATGGTGGTGGTGGTGGAATATGATTCGCCAAAACGGAAATAAAAAGATGGTTGAGGGACTTAACTAAGAAAGTTGACGTGGCACGTTTCGTTGGCTATGATTTTTTTATTTTCACTTTTCAGCCAAGTTAGGTCACCCATAATCTACAAACTAACATATGCGTGGCTACGACGGAGAACTGGAGGAAGTATCAATTCTGTTGAATTCTCTTTCGCTGGTTAATTGGGTTTAGCCTTATTTGTGACTTTAATAAACTAAACCGACTAGTCGGGGGCGTTAGAAGTCTCTTTGATAAATTTGTTGATGTCTTTTGACTGGAAAGATTGCAATTCCCATAACAAAAATCTTCCCGACTTTATTTAAAGGGTCAATTTTGTCGTTTGGAACAAAAATAATTGAAGCATTAGAATATTCTGAGAATGTGGATGATATAGATACGTATTCCAATTAACGGTAAGTTTTAACCATTTGCAAGAGCTGCGAATTCATCTAAAGAGAGGGCTAAAAATCTTTTGAATCGCATACAAATAATACGTGTATGATATAAACTATTATAAAAGTCTCTGTGTTTCTCGTAGCATCGGTCCGCGACGGCAATACCAGTCTCCTAAGCGGAAAGGTGTGGCAAACTCATAAACACGACCACACATGTATTTATTGATTACACGATATTATTATTTAATAATTTATTTATGCCTAGTGTTGTACTTAAGACTCGAGGTGTCAACATTATAAAAACAAAAAAATCATAAGTAATGATTAACAAGATCCAAAAATTTATTCAGCGAAGACTTACGATGACCCAAAAATCAAAAATTTCCAACGCAAGAACGAAGACAAACTGTAACTGGACTGACCCGATAATTTAATTTAATGATCTAGGCGATTTCCCAATAAATGATACGTCATGATTGATTTTGTATTCGTCTTACTTATTTTTTTTAATTTAAAATGTTATCACATTTTGTTTTTTTGGAGCGTGTTCAGTGACGCGTAACTATACCAAAATAATCACATTATACGACAAAAAATATTAGGACGTGGAAAAAGATCAGATTCAAAGACCAGAGTTTACTAGATTTTTCTTAATTATTATCTTAGCTCGAAAGATAACGAGAAACATGTTATTTAAAATATGGTACATAGTAACAGAAATTAAATTATTCTAAACTCAGATAGATACAAGATAAATTAAGTATTTATGTATAAAGTTTTATGAGAGAAATGAAAAATTTAGCTGCGTATACAAAATCATATAGCAAATGTTGGCATAGATTTATAGAAAATTATATCGGCATTCAGTTATAAACAACACAATTATAAAAACTAATGGCAGGAATATAGATAAACGTTGACTTCTGAAAAGGGTGGGGGAAACTAAACCAATAAAAGTATGAGAAAAAAAGAAGGGGAGAATCAAGACAAAGGGAAAGGGTTAAAGATGTTATTTTATGAAATAAAATATGGTACATAGAAAATAATAATTTAAAGAACGGTGTGACCACAATTTGTAATACCTTTTTAGATGGTTTAGACTTTAGATGATTGGAAAAGAATTTAGAAATATTAGGTTAGGATTAAGCAAACCTCAACGAGAAAGATAAAACAAACCTCATCCACAACTACAGCAATAACAAACAAATAAATCAATATACGTTTCGTTGTTGATAAGCAAAAAAACAAAAAAGTATCAATAAGAAAATTGGAATATAGGTGTAGGAAAAGATTAAGAGAAAATGAAAGTGGTGGTTCTCATGTCATCAACACTTAGGCACCATCCATCATGCGATCCCTCACAGTCACAGGCTTATCCACACAAACACGAGAGAGAGAAACCAATTACGAAACTCGAAAACAGTATAATTGTCTGTTAGGTTCGACACCTGTCAGCTCCAGACATGTAGGTCCCTTCAATGATTTGGTATGATAGAGTATCTAATTCCGATTCAGCCCCCACATTACGGCCATTTAGATATTTTATTCGGTTAATTTAAATACCAATGATTTAGCTTAGGAGAAAGTGGAAGCATATGGGGCGAATTAGGATCAGTTTTTATCGGTTTTAATCAGGTTTAAGCTGGTTTGAAATTAGTAGTGGGAAGTTTTATTATAATAAACTAAAATAAAATGTATGGAAAAATACGTTGGATGAATGATAGAAGGGATTGTATTTGTCTGATCCTTTTTCTGTCATCTCCCAGACTCTACGGCCAACCAGACATGTTGCTTTTCATGTCTTTATTTTGTTCTTTTTCTTTTTATATTAAACTATGCATCAGTCAAATTATGGATGATGCTTCTTTATTTGTTATAATCCCATTTCAAATATCCACTCAATTTTGGGTAATAATAATGACACGAAAAGAGCTGTTTATCATAACTTTAAATTTTAACAAAGCCACCAAAATTGACGGTCTAGTTTTATATCTAGGATTTGTTAATTAATTATGATGTTAAAAAAAATATTTGTTAATTATATGCGACAGTATGCTGGAATTTTGGAATGAATTTTCCTTTTCCACATAATTTTTTATTTTCAGAATGTCAAAAGAAGCTTATCGTCGAACGAAATTTATTCTAACTGTATATCATGTCTTAAGCGTGTGCTTATTAAAGGCTCACCATTCATATCATACTCGTGACATTATAATATAGTTTGCACGCTTAATCAACTTTATAAACCATACGAAAACTCTCTTTTATTTAGTTTAATTTGGAAAATTCGATTAAGAAAAAGTATCTAGAACTAGAAGAGAGAGGGTTTGGCCTTTTGTGAGGAACTATTCGCAGGTTCTAAATTCAAAAGCACGTTTCAAATATTTCCCTCAATTGTTAACGGGCGAGAATAATTGAACCACATTGGGAGAAAAGGGAAGGGAATGATTTTTCTTATTTAAATGAATAATCACATTAATTCATAGGATAAAAAAACCTGCATGATTAATAGGAATATAAGTAAATATTCTGTCAATCAGGTCGAGATCTTGACTTTGTAAAGAGACGAATCATTGAGCCTTTGACCACCAAAGTCTACTCTAAAGAATATCTATCATCAAACTATTAGTATGAAATAATCAGAGTAGATAGAGAATAATTTTCTCTCAACTTATTGTAGTTACTTTATAAATAAACCGTTTTCTCACAAAAGTATGATTTCATTTTTTGTTCTCAACTAATATTCAACTCTACGATGATTGAACAGAAATAAACACTAATATCCTATAATAACAAACGTTATTTCGAAATCAATTATTCAATTAAGTAAGTACGATTTCTGAAATTGTTGGGGTTTACTAAGACATATACATATAGGGAAAAGAGTGAGTCACCGCAGTGGATTAGTGACTACTCTCGTGTCTCAAGAGAATTTGTAAACGCAAGCCACGATGCAATCTTTTGTCAAATATTTATATATAGGTCTATACGTATGTGTATAAGTATATGCAAATGTGTATATGTGTGTGTGGTTGTGAAAAGAAAGTTAAAAGAGAGAGGTAAGAGAAACGATGACCTTTCTTTTCGCTTTTGATTCGGCCAAATAAAGTCGGTGCGTCTCTTCATGTCTTCGTCCTTCTAATAGTCTATTTACATCATTGTGAG